>JAEIFU010000871.1:0-92399 GCA_018904235.1 Lordiphosa stackelbergi
TTCCTGGGTCTGCTGCGTTTCCCCAATATCACCATAGCCTTGTATGTCATGTGGAAGGCCTTGCAACTGTTCTACAAATGGGGCATTGAGGAAGGTGTATTGCCGGAAGTACCACACTTTGATATGATCCTGTATAGCTTTTTCACCGCTTTGCTCTTTCACGCTGCTATTCTGGAAGCACGCACAATACGACCTAGCTACTACAAGTTTCTGCAGAGTGTTTCGGGCAAACGTATCACTCGCTTTAATGTACGAGATTTTGATGTCTATGGACTAAAGAGTCAGGATCAGATTAATTATATGATTAAAAAAATGAAGATAGACATGACCTCTCCCTTGCCAGTTCTTCCACTGATTGTGTAGAGATCGGTTGAATTTATTTTATATTTTTTTACAATAAAAATTAGTTACGTTATTAACAGCAAAGCTGCAAGCAAAAAATTCTTCAGAAGATTTGATCAAACAAAATTTACTATATAGATAATATTTGGGCAAAGAGACAAAGAGAAGAATTTCAAACTTGGACAGTAATACGTAAGAGAATAGAGTCGCGACATAGCTGTAAGGCGACGAAAGCTGCAACCGATCGACGAGAAAGAAGCTTAAAGGGGTATATTCTCCATGTGAAAAATTTGTTTGTTGTTCAAAGGATTTTTTTTAAATCGAAATATTTTAAAAGATATAGCCGTTTTAGTCGAACAATGTCTTCGCTAACACGAAATATTTTTCAGCAAAGAATGCTGTGAAATAACGGCTGTTTCTTGAATTTGAACGGTAACATGTTGTCGCCTCAGATCGATATCGATTATTAATCGGCTTTAATCGATAATTATCGAAGGCTATTCTATACAATCAAATACTCAAACTTTGCCGTTCGGATTCGGCGTTGAACTGTAGGTCCCTTTCTCTTGTGCGATAAATTTAAAGCACACACGCCAAGAGATTGAGAGAAACTTTACTTGGCCCCCTACACAATGCTCTAAATCGACTAAACCGCTCAGAAACTAGAGCTGCGGCCGCATCTGAAGAAGAGAGCTGCTGCTGAAAACAGTTATTTTGAAGGTGAAGAAGGTCCACTGTATGCAGCTGGCATCGCTAACTAATATCTGTAAGTATTTCAAAACAACTTTTCGGCATCCCAAGCCACTTTTCTCCAGCTCTATTAAACCGATTTTGATGAAACACACAACCTGGAGACGTGGAATTGTGGCCGTCAACACTATACCTTTTTTTTGGACCCTCCACTTTGACGGCCGAGAACTGTTCGAAGCATTAAAATTTTTTGTTTGCTTTGCTTGTAACATAACAAATAAACAGCCTCGACATGGAGAATACCCTCTTAATAAAGAAGGTTAGACGACGCTCTACATCCGGCCCCGAACCCTTATCTCTGCTGCATAGCTCTGTATAGACCGCACTATAGCAAGAAAGAATGCATACTTGATACATGGCTTAACGTTCTCTCTACACAACAACGCTTGCCATGAGCAGTTGATAGCTATTTTGGACTCTTTCAGTTTCGCTTTGGTACACTGATACACTACTTTGAATTTAATATTTTCACCATGGACTTAGCGTTAAATATAAAATTCGTAAATATAAAGTGTGCACACTTTTATTATACCCTTGAAGAGGGTATATTTAAATTGTCCAGATGTTTGTAATGCTCAGAAGGAAGCATTTCCGACCACTTAAAGTATATATTGTATATTCTTGATCAGCGTGACAAGCTGAGTTAATAACGGGCCATTACTCCTCTGTAAAGTATAAAAATTTGAAAAAGACTTTTGGAAATAAATTGTGAAATGAAATGAATAAAGAAATGGTTGGAAAAATAAAAAAATGGTATAGCTAGCCATACAAAGAAGAGTAAAAAAAAAAAGTCACCTCCCCGAACTAAACAGAAATAGTTTCATTTATAGCAACAAAAACCCCGTTTTGAATGCTACTCTGTACTCAAATATTGGTTACTGTGTTAGAACGGGGAGGAAAACTCTCTCACTTACATTAGCAAAGCCAAGGTTGGGGAACACACACAGTCTTATGTGTGCCGGATTTGCTGTCAAGTCGTTTAGAATTCCCAAACGATTATGGCAGCTCCGGCATGGAGTAAGAGTTGTTGGGGGCCAGTACATTAGGTGAAAGTCAGTGATGATTTGGTAGAGGTACCAATGAAACAGCTGTATGACCACCTAGCCTCCTTTGTGTTGTGTTGTGTTCCAGCTCTTTTGAGAGTTATGTGCAAACATAACGAGACCTGAACTATTGATGGTTTGATTATCATAAAGGTCGTTTAAGCACATGTATAAAAATACTAGCAAATAACCCACGCGCTTCGCTGCGCCTGCAACAGTATAGAACCCCGTAGAACCCAGAAATCGAACTTTGCTGATGGGTGCTCCCCACAACTCCACCCCCATCCCTCCCACATCCCGACCAATTCCATCACCACCCTCGTTTCCACTTGCTTCCACCCACATCCCTCCCCTTCCCCAACCACGTTTCCATCCATTTTCACCCACTTTCAAAACAACTAACCACCTACATTACCACTCATATCATCCACATCCCATTCACTTCACTGAGGGCATCTCCGAGTTTTCCAAGTCAATCCGATGAAAAATAGTTGTATCGCATGTTGAATTTTCCAGCTATTTTTCACGCCTGGGGCGGATTTTTCCGACATTGAAAAAATCACATTTTAATTATTTCGTATTCTGTCCTTACAAACCGAGTTTCAAGCCAATCGGATGAAAATGGTTATTTCATGCAATTTTTCCAGCAATTTTCCCGACCGTCAGGTCAAATTTTCCAACTTTAGAAAATCACATTTAATCTCTTTCGTATTCATACAAACCAGTTTGAATCGGATGAAAAATAATTTTCATTCTGAATTTTCCAGCCATTTTTCTCGTGAGCGGAATTTCCAAAAAATCGGAAAATCGCATTTCAGGTATTTCGTATTCTGTCGCCACAAACCGAATTTCAGCCAATCGGATGAAAAAAATTGTTTATTTTGTATGCAGAATTTTCCAACCCGTTTTCTCGTGGGCGTATTTTCCAAAATCGGGAAAACGTGTCGGTATTTCATTCATGCATACTAACCAGTTTAAGTCAATCCGGATGAAAAATAACATTTTCTCATACAAACTTTTCCGACTTACGGGTGTAATTTCCAAAACCCCGTCTTAGTACGCACTTTCACCACTCACGAAATTGCTGTCTAATTTCAGCTTTCCACCACACTCTTATTTTGATTTTTTTTTGTATATATGTTTTTATCTTTTTTTTTGCGTTTATTTGTATTTTAAAATTTTTTGTGCCTTTTTTAAAAAAATTATTTTTTATTTTTAAATGTTTTTTTAATTTTTTACCTATATGAGTACTTGAGAAATGGTCACAAGCAATAAATTTTAAATTATTATAATTATAATAATTTTCAAAGCTATTTGCATTTTTCACATAGATTTTGGCCAAAAACTAAATCACCATCAAGGAAGTAAGGAAAAATTTCAGTTTGATTTTTGGCATTTTGCAGGCAGCCCGTCATTTCAGATCAACGGCTCTGAGTGAATTAAAAATACGGTCAAATATCTGAGCATGTTCTCTACCTCTACAGCCGAACGCTCATTCGTCGCTGGCTAAAAACAAAATCGCTGGGCACCACGATGTCGCCATGGCAAATCAGATGTTGCAGGGACGAAGACCATATCCGAAGGAAGAAGAAATGAAATTGAAGCAACGGCTCCTATTTCACACAATCGATAAAAAAAATCTGGTCTGCACCTAGATTCCGAACTCGACCTTCCTTCCATGAGATAAAAGTCAATCCCTCAACGCTATTGAAACCTTCAGCTAGTCGTAAAGAATGTGAACCCCTTATTTGCTTTGGCTTGTTCTATTTTTAGATTTTCAGGTTTTTAAAGATTTGCAGGAGTACAGACGCCTGTAACAAGCTTCAAAACGAAAAATAAAAAGTTTCTATGGGTAGGCATCTGGCGCTATATGAAGTGTCTTTGCTAGAAAGCCCATTGGTCTGTATTACGGTGGAATGCCGTCTCGTACCGGTTGAGCTATTCCACGCGCTGGTGGCAAGGCGTCTAGTACTACTTGTGTAGAATTGAATTTACCAGCTAGCATAAAACACTGGACCACTTGCTGAACTTCTCAAGTTCGAATTCCTCAGATTATTCATTTTAAGGGGCAAAGAAAATTCGGTCATTAAATGTGCTAATATTTCAAATCAAAAGAGGCTTAAATTAGTTGATTTAAATACAAAATGGTCTATAAATAAAATTAAATATTATTGTATTAGTGTTTTTCTATGCCATTTACCTGATCATAATAAAACACATATTGCTGACAAAGAGAACTTCCACGTACTTGTATCTTCTGACTATCTAGTGGGACACCCTCTATGTTCAGGTTTCTATTAAGAACCATCGGCCTCCCACCTGCCCTGACGAACATTATCTTCGATTTCTCCGTATTGGTTACAGACTCCCCTGGTAAATGTATCCGCGGCACAGTCTATAAAATGTGCTTCATGAACTCTCTTCTTTTCCGAGTTACCATCACAGTGCAACCCTTCTTTGGGAAGTTTTTTCTTGTTCGTACATTCCGATTACTTTCACATTGCAACCCTTTTTTGGCGTACTATCGATAGATATTTAACAATATTAAAAATGAGTCAAATAGCGGTAAAATGAATAAAGGCTGCAATTGAAGTCACGAAATGGACTTAAGGAATTACAGGCTTCGAGGCTGCGGATGAAGTGGAAATCAGTTTAAATGTATTGAACTGCTGTGAGACAATTCAAAAACTGCCGCGCTTGTTCGATCAGCTCATGTTATCGATCGACCAAAAACTCATCCCTGGCAAAGAGAAACCATCGAAAAACTTCATTGTCAGCAGAGGCCATGAAGCTTAGCCGGCTTCGACTGCCCCCCTACACCTCTTACCTACAAACAAAAACTTCATAAAGTTTGCTTCACCGTGTTAATCCCGACTATCTTAATCACTTGCAGAAGAATGTACGGACTGTCGGCCAAAGTACACAAGTTGTCGGCAGAGAGTTTAAGAACGCTTACAAAACACAAAAACTAACTAACGAACTAACCTCATCCGACTTTGAGCAAATTTTGCAAAACTGTTTGAAAGCATTTAATATTTTCAATTTAAGAACAATAAAATTGAAAACAACCCAGTTTTTCTCATTAACAACCATTATCCAACGATCGGTACTATGGCGGCCATAGGTTATAGTCATGCGATATAGCCCATCCGATAGCCAAGCATAATGATTCCTATTCCACAAAATTCCATAGGTAATACCAGTTGGAAAGTGCTTTTGGGAAGTGTATTAAAACATAGGGAATTACAAATTTAGCTTTGCCTTCTCGGTATTAGATTTTCCAGTGGTTCACTCATACCACAAATCTTAAAAGCGAAAACTATGAAATTCAGCCTGTTATGCGATATCTATTATATTTAGTGTTTTTGGTTAAACGCACTTCAGCGTAAGAGAAAATATCTTATCGTCGTCAACGCACACTCCCTCCCATTCACAAAATAAGCTAAGTGAGCGGTTGGTAGGTCGATTGGTCGTTTGGTCGTGCGCCCCAGTCAGTTGCGTGTGAACCTAAACACTGGATGGCTGACCTGGCTCATCCACTCGCCTGTTGTGCTCTGATATTAAACGGGATTTTGGACTACCGCTCTCAACTATAACTGACCACATTCAGATTAAGATTAAGTGGCCCTCAATTTTGCACTTTAAACGCTTTGATATTTCGGAACAACGATAAGCTTTATCATTCGATACAGCCAAAAAATATGGCTGCACAGAGCAAATTCTTAGGTCTGGTCAGCAGCAGCTGCAGTTGCCACTATGTGCATCCCTGGACAACGAGTTGTGCTTGTGGAACAGCGGGCATCTTGCTGGCTACCGCAATCACCAGTTTACGCACCTATGCCACTGTCTATCTGGTAAACACACAAATTTATGTTCCCATAATCTAAGTCCCTCACATGCTACTCTCTCTCTTTCTTCCCAAAGCTGGCCCTGTTCATGAAATTCCGCATACCCCGTATGAAGGATCTAAAGAATACCGTGTTGGGTATTCTGCAATCTTCAGCATTTCTCGGTATGAACGCTGCAATGTTTTCGTTCTGTGTATGTTGGATGCGTCCGCTTCTGGGACGTTTCTATCTGTCTACTGTGGCGTTTTGGCCCACCTTTATAGGCAGCCTGATGGCCATTAGTATCGAACGACCTCAACGTCGTACCCCGCTGGCTCTGTATGTGGCCAATGTGGGCACGGAGACCTTGTGGAGAATGTTAGAGGCACGGGGTCTGGTGCGTTCCATACCAAATGGACAAGTTTTGATCTTGGGCTTGGGAGTGACTGCTCTTCTGTATTTATATCGTGCTGGTCTGCACAAAAATGTGGCCAAGGATGCCACATTTAAGGCTTTCCAAGTGCTGCTGGGTCCGGAGGAGGAGGGTCCACTGAAGACTCCTGCAGTGACCACCAAACAGACAAGCTCCAGGCCCCTTAACTTTAAAACCATATCGGGCTATGTGCAACTCTATGAGCGTCTGAGAAAATGGAAGCATCCCAGTTGTCCACATCGTCAGGGCTGTTCCAGCTACGCTCTGCTGGGTGGCCTGAAGCCTCTTTTAGGTGGTGTGGGTCTGCAGGTGGGCCTTAAACTGTTGCTTAACATTGGCAACATCTTCAAGTCCAAAATGGATTGGCGTAAGCAAATATTCAACAAGAATTCCCTGCAACTGGGCCTAGCCCTGGGCAGCTTTTCGCTGGTCTATAAGGTAAGCCTGGCTAATACTTGACAAAAGAAATACCCCTCTCAAACTCGTATCTATTTTCTAGGCCGTTTCCTGCTCTCTGCGTCATTTGTGTGGTCATGATAGCGCTATTTTTGCCATACCCGCTGGTTTACTGGGTTCCCTGGGTCTGCTGCGTTTCCCCAATATCACCATAGCCTTGTATGTCATGTGGAAGGCCTTGCAACTGTTCTACAAATGGGGCATTGAGGAAGGTGTATTGCCGGAAGTACCTCACTTTGATATGATCCTGTATAGCTTTTTCACCGCTTTGCTCTTTCACGCTGCTATTCTGGAGGCACGCACAGTACGACCCAGCTACTACAAGTTTCTGCAGAATGTTTCGGGCAAACGTATCACTCGCTTTAATGTACGTGACTTTGATTTCTATGGACTAAAGAGTCAGGATCAGATTAATTATATGATTAAAAAAATGAAAATAGACATGACCTCACCCTTGCCAGTTGCTCCAATGATTGTGTAGAGACCGGATAAAACTTTTATTGTTTTTGAATTGTATTTTTTTGATTATATTTTATTTAAAAATAAAAATGAGTGATGTTATGGACAGCAAAGCTGCAAGCAAAAAATTCTGCAGAAGATTTCATCAAAAAAATTTATTATATAATAGAACTAACGATGATTCATTAAAAAAGACGAATTTCACTACTTAATAACTTAACTTTGATCATAATACTACCAGGTACCCGGCGTGCGTTGCTAAGCCGGCTTTAGAATGTTAAACTTCTCATTAACTCATATCAGAATTTTTGCATATTCTAATATTTTTAAATCGATTGACCGACACCTATCCAATCTTTATGATAATCTGAGCTCATTATGCAATTTTGTAAATTTTGCGATTTTTGGTACAGTTTGGTCTACACCACATATACATACATATTTACCCTCTTCTATTGTAGTCTACATAATAATAATTTTAGGAATAAGGAAATTTGGCTAATTCCATATTTTTCGGCCCGTAATTTGCCATGAACTTTGGTCTGTTACACCTCTTATTTACCCTGCGCTTTTGTAAATATGTACTTAAATGACAATTTGGTAAATTTCGCGGTTCTTGGACTTGAGTTCTATTATATGCGTTTCCAATTACCATTTATCCAATATTTATAATAATTTTAGGTCCTATAAACATTTTTGCAAATATCGTGGTGTTTTTACCATTGGCTCTACACCTTTTATATTGAAACCGCTTTCATAAATACTCTTATAATAGTTTTGCAAATTTAGCAGTTCTTTGAACCATTTAAATAAAAGCTATATAGCCTATGTTCAACTCCAGGTTGTGAACTATCTGTGTACCAAGTTTCATCCTAATCTTTTCAGCCATTTGTGCGTGAAAACGCTTTTATAAACGCTTTTATATTCTATATATATAATTTTGCAAATTTCGCGGTTTTTTTTTACCATTTTCATATCGGAATAGGAGTTAACTGATTCAAGTGGTTAAAAGCGATAAATTAAGCTATCAACTGGTTCCGAACTAGTTTGGACGAGCTTAAATGTTAATAGAAATTTGAAAAAAGGGCTCTCAATTCAAAGGACCCGATAGTCGCTGGGTGTACAGCTAGTCTGATTATAATAAATAATAACTTGTTAATTTGAGCCATATTAAGCTAGGCGCACGCCTTTGCCCCCATTAATAATAATTGCGTTTATAGCTCCTAGAATTAGTTTTCGGCAACTGGCGCCACTCTGTCGCACAAGCAATGGAATTACAAGTACAAATCCATAAGTATCGGCGCCAGCTTGGTGCAACAACAAAATGCTCTCAGCGTGCAGTGTCTGGATCGCTGCTCTACTCGAATTAGGGTTGTCAATATTTCTCAAAATATCAATATCGATAATATAAAAAATCAAAATCTTTAATATCGATATTTGATATATAGGGTCCAAAAACATTGATGTATCGATATATTGTTATTTTCTTAAGTTCAAGAAAACTGAAAAGTTTTAAAGGAACGTCAAATAACCATTTCTAGTGGCCGTTATATCTTATCTTTCTAGATTTAAATGACTAAATTTTCTGAAGAGAAACTAAATTATAGTTTTGGGGTCCGATTTGTATAGGCGAAAAAAATCAACAGACCGCATAAACGAAATCTACGAAAAATTCTAAGAAAATTTCACCAAGAAACCATGGGTCTACACTGAATTCGTAGTCCACGCAAATCGATCTCAAATAGTGAAGATTTAAGGATTTTGTAATATTGAACAGGACAGAAAAAAAAAACAATTTTTATTTATTTCACTTAAATTCTTTTACAAAGAAAATAAGGTATAAGTGAAGAAAATCTCACCAAGAAACCATTGCCATAGGCCAAAATGAAAAAAATCCATCTAAAAATATTTAGTCAAATATAAACTAATTGTCTCAAAATTGTCAAAATTTCTTAATGGCATACCAGTTTTTCGCGGAAATCTAACTGTACGTTCTAAAAATAGAATGCAAAGCGTGAACACGTGGTCAATTTTGCAGCGCTGTGGCGTTTGGTTAGCTTTTCGTCAAAATGAAATAGCATTTCAAAGTGGTCAAACGTTCGCTAGAGAGGTCCGAATTCGATTATTTAAAATGCATTTTAAAGTTGCAGGTATTTTTGTTTAATAAATTCTTCTTGTGAAGAATTATATCTATTATATATTATATAAATAGACTGATCCAATTGGAAACCAGAACGGTATCATGGGTGCTGAAAGCAATATGCGACATGATCTGGCTGAACGGAAATAAATACACTTTACAACAAGGTGGATTGAACATTTGTAAGCTTTGCAACACCAACGAAATCGAGGACATACGCCACTTCATTGGAAGATGCCCAATTCTATCCGAGTATACATAGATTGCTTTTTTTTTGGAAATTGCTTTTTTGGCGAAAGAGAAATTATTAGAGAGAGAGAGAGGTACAGAGTATATTATAGTCGGGCTTGACCGACTTTCTCACTTGTTTAGTTTCTATGTTTAAAATTTTTGTTTTCTAATTTAATAGGTGCAACTTTCAAGCTGCTCCCATACCCCAACGATTCTGTATCTCGCGACGAGCGGGGAAGCAGTTTGTATTAAGGTAGGGAGTGGCAAACATGTTTCACCCTATAATAAAATAATTTCTATATTAATATAGAATTAATATTGATAGTCATATCCGTATTACCTTATTAAAACTCAACATCTCTGTGAAACATTGTATGCTTTTCAAACCATCTGTTATTTGATTTTTAATAAATTATTATTAATATTATTATTATTACAGAAGATAATTTCAATATTCACATCTTGGATGCCAATAATGAAATTTTAGCACTGCAAATCTACTGTAAGTATTTTTGCGCACCACCGCCGTATAAGCCTTATTAGGGTGTTATGTGAGCTATAGGATATAGTCGTCCGATGCAGATAATTTTTTTACTATATATTCCAAATATTTTTTTTAGATTTTTGTGGAAAATTTCAAAGCGATATCTCAACGGGAAATATTTATGGCCGCAGCTCCGTACAAGCCCAACCACTGTGCATTGGTCTAAAATGAATTCCTTGCAAGCGTAAAAGAAATTTAAGAATTTTGTCTTTTCCAGCAGGATTAAATAAAAACTAATTCTATTTATTCTACTTAGAAATAGCACTTCTACGAAGAAATAACGAGTAAGAGAAGAAAATCTGTGGCTAAATACCGTAACTGGATCTAGTTGAATGGAGGAATTCATTTAAGACCCGTGGTTTTTGGACGAAATTTTCGGAAGATTTCATTTTTATACTCTGTACCGAAGGTACATAGAGTATATTAAGTTTGTGCAAAAGTATGTAACATGGAGAAGGAATCATTTCCGACCCTATAAAGTATATATATTCTTCATCAGCATCAACAGCCGAGCCGATATAGCCATGTCCGTCTGTCCGTCCGTCCGTCTGTCCGTCCGTATGAACAAACAGACCTCAGAGATGGTAAGAGATAGAGGTTTGATATGTATGGGACAAATGCTTCTTATACTTGCAGGCAGATCAAGTTTATTTTCAATTTTTGCCACGCCCCCTTCCGCCCCCGCAATTTTGAAAAAACGTCATATCTCCCACAGTTTTGTAGATAGATGATTTGTACCTTCTAGAGTTAGTTAGTCATTAGCAAAATGTATCGATTTGCCGAAGAAATGATGGAGATCGGATGAGCGGTTCTCGAGTTATGAGCAAATAAGTGAATCACAATATATCGATATCGATATTTTAAAGTTAAGGTAGTAAAAGTAGAATTTAAATCGGAAAAACAGAGGCTTGGTTTTAAACCATCAGCCATAACTTATCATAATAAACAATAGTATCTTAGTAGTATAAAACTATGGATGGAAGAAAATCCGAGTTACAAATTTAAAAAAAACATAATTTTAAAAGCAAATTAAACAGCAAGAAGTGACATTTCGGTTATTGACTAGTTATAAGTATTCGGTTAAGATAGTAAGATGATATTTTAGCGCATGTTGCAAAAACGAAGACAGTATATCCCAGTTCTCTACATTTAACCAGCTTAAAATCTCGATAGTGCAGGTTTGTTGAGGTACAAACTTCGTAGTTCCCCCAAGATTGGACAAACCCCGATCAAATGCGCAACATTCTCAGTTACACGGAGGTTGCAGAGTGTGCAGTGAGTATTGATGCGGCCTGTAATTCAGATTTAGCATCTCGCAACGAGCACGGCATATGTATAGTGGAGATCGTTTGGATGCCAAAGTGGTCTTGAAAGTAGTTCAGAGTTCCAAGGTTGTGATTCAAGCTTATGTAAATTGTTCTTGACTCACTTAGAGACGCCAAACATTTGAAATTTTCTCTTTCCCGTAATTCGATGTTCTCCAGTATCAGGTTATGTGAGGCTTCCCAAGACTCAGGACAATCAAGGTTGATATAGACATTGCAAGTAGATGCTGTGGCTTGCCATTTCTCGAACACTTGCGTTTTGCTAGCTAACATCATGTCTGCTACAATTCTGGGCTGTCTTTCGCTGGGCATATCAAAGATCTTACTGATGTATTTGAAGTGCGTTTGAAGACAGTACAGGTGCAGAGTTGGCAGGCCGGTTTCCAAGTGGATAGCATAATTTGGAGTTGTGTTTGGCAGTTTAAAGATCCGCTTAGCAAACATCCTTAGAAGTCGCTCAACTTTCTCATACTTTGTACATCCCCTTAGTTGCGACGCATAGCACATCACAAACCTCACCAGCTTCAAACAGTCGAATTTTTGTGCTTGCCAGGATTAGCGGTTTCCCAAAAAAGTTTTTTCATGAGCAGTTTATCGCTTTCTTCGAGTCCAGTAATTTCTCTTGGTGTTGAGGCCTAAAATTCATGTTTCCTGTTAGAGTGACACCCAGGTATTTAAACCTAGTTACAGTCTCCAGTTCGGCATCATTTAAAAACCATTTATCGGCTTCAGGCGTTCGACCACGACCGTCTTTTATAACCAGTACCTTTGTCTTCTGCACGTTTATCTGTAGACTCCACAGTTGACAGTAGTCGTATAGCTCATTTACCATGCTCTGGAGCATTTCAGGAATCAGCCAGTAACGCCATGTCATCAGCGTACATCAAGGTCTTTATGATGCAACCAATAATGAGTGGGCTGAGGAGACATCCTTGTTTTACGCCGGTGTTGTTTGGGAACCAGTCCGAGAGCTCACAACCGTCTGGCTGTTCAACGTGTTAATAAATTTCGTCGATACTCCCAAATGGCTTAGCTTTAAATATAAGCTATGACGTTTAAAGTTAAGGTATTTTAAGACGAGGGTCACGCTGTATAGAGAGATGGAAAATGATAGACGCTGTAAGCATGCAGAAGTAATGAGACTCTGTAAATAAATGAACAAGACGAAAAAGACAGAAACCGTGAAGAGAACCCGTCCCGACATTGTAAATAGAAACCCGTGTGTAAATAGAAAACCCGTGTAAATTGTGTGAAATAAAATCCGAAAATCGAAAAAACCCTCGTTTACAGTACTTAGTTTTCATCTGTTATTATACCCTTGCAAAGGGTATTATAATTTTGCCCAGAAGTTTGCAACGCATAGAAATATTCATTTCCGACCCTATAAACTATATATATTCTTGATCAGGGCGACGAGCTGAGTCGATTGAGCTTTGTCCGTCCGTCTGTCTGTCCGTCTGTCCGTCTGTCTGTCTGTCTGTTTCTACGCAAACTAGTCTCTCAGTTTTAAAGCTATCGAGCTGAAACTTTGCACAGAGTCTTCTTTTTACTGCACACTGCTAATATGTCGGAACCGACCGGATCGGCTGACTATATCTTATAGCTGCCATAGGAACTATCGATCAAAAAGTGGGTCTTTGTGAGAAAAACTTTTTTGTTTTTAATGTTAACGTCTCCCACTTCAGGGATTATTAATATTATACGCTTTCACATAGATTTGGAAGTTTTTGTCAAAATCGGATGACTATATCTTATAGCTGCCATAGAAACTATCGGTCGAAAAGTGGGTTTTAATGAGAACATTTTTTTTGTTTTTTATGTTAACGTGTCTCACTCCAGCGATAATTAATATTATACGCTTTAACACAGATTTGGAAGTTCTTGTCAAAATCGGATGACTATATCTTATAGCTGCCATAGGAACTATCGGTCGAAAAGTGGGTCTTTGTGAGAAAAACTTTTTTGTTTTTAATTTTAACGTGTCTCACTTCAGCGATTATTAATATTAAAAGCTTTTATACAGATTTGGGAGTTTTGGTCATTATCGGATGACTATATCTTATAGCTGTCATAGGAACTATCGGTCGAAAAGAGGATTTTAATACTCTGATGTATTAAAACATTTGCAAGGGTATAAAAACTTCGGCATAGTCGAAGTTAGCTTGGCCTTCTCGTTTTGTTTACGATTCTAGTTCGGGTTCTGTCTTAATTTCCTAAACCAAATGCAAATAATTTTTTCGCCAATGATTGAGTTTCAATTGGCAATCCGAATCCAACCACTTTTCCGTAACATTTTCATAACGAAAGCCTGCCTGTGGCGTACGCAATAGAAGTGCGTAGTAATTGTGATGCTAACAAAAAGGGGGGGCAATAGGTTCAGCCCACATGTAGCAAATTCGTACGAGATTGATCACCAACTGGTTTAAGATGAAAAATTTCATTTGTCACAATTACCATTTATGTATATTTCCATAGATTTCACAGCCATTAAAATGTGTCAAAACTTGAATTTAACCGTTCCTGTCGCATTGCAAAGTGGCCCATTGGGCCTGTTTTTATGAGCGCGGGAGCTTGGGTTGGTTTAAGCATCAATCACCATAGTCAACGAGCAGCGGACACCCAAGTCCGGCCGTGACAACTCTAGACGGAGAGTCGGCCAACCGCCCCGCGTTGCTCAATTATTTACATTTATATGTCATATAAATTTATTGCGGCCCATAACTCAGCCAGGGCCACCGACTTGCCAAAAGTGCACCAAGGCTTAAAGTTTACTAAAAAGAGGCAACAATAAAATGGCGCGCACTGTCCTTTGCCCCATGATCATCTTTGGGGCTGGCTTAACAAATGAATTATAGGCTGGGGGCAAATATAATGTGCCACTTAGTAATGGCTGGAGGGGTTTTCCAGTTTTTATTATGCATATTATAATAGTACGAGTCAGCAGTTCGGCTCCAGCTACGGCTCCGGCCACGGCCTTTTGTTTTGACGATTTTGCATTTTAAATTGAGTTGAAAATAATGAAAATGCAAATTTTCATCGCCAGCTGTTGGACATTCTGTGGAGCATACTTTTCTGCGGCCAGCAATTGCAATTGCCTCTTTAGCATTTATGAAATTTATATGCATGTCAGTTGACTTCACTTGGACAAGGCAACAGCATGGAAAATACAAATGAAGCCAGTGACAAATCTCATTAATCACAGGCGGGAGGTTTTATTTTGCAGCTAAGTGAATCTGTAGCATCTGTTGGCGCCTTGGACTCAGGGATTATCAGCTTAGCAGCTGCTGCTGCTGCTGCTGTTGCTGCTGCTGTTGCAGTTGCAGTTGCTGTTGTTGTTTCGTGCCGGGGGAAGAAAGAATGCATATAAATTGAATATTATAAATTTTAGCTCGCTTGCCAGTTACTTTAGTGCGGCATTTTAGTTGTTGACTGTTGGCAAAGTTGTAACTTCATTTAAGTCAATTGCAAATTGTAAACAAGAAACTAGCAAAGAGCTACACGACGTTGAAATTTACATACATTTTTCACTTGGTTTCTCTATTAAGGCATCGTAACACTTGTTTCTGTTCCATATCTTTTTAATGGGCTTAAGTTGCTGGGAGTTTTTTTTGATATATATTTTTATTATCACAATATATCAGTCAGCTGGCAACAAAATGTTTTAAGTAAGATTGTGTTAATGAATGTTAAACTAAACTGGTAAATCGAAAGTCAGTAACAAAAAAAACTTTCAAAACTTTACAACATTTTTAAACATATTTGGTCTTCATAACCATTAATATAAAAATTATTCTAAAATCACACTAATTTCCTGGGATTTTGCTTTGTTAAACGCGACTTCATGATCAGGACTTATCCCGTGCTTCCAAAGAGTCCAAATAGTAATCTGGAATTAAAGAAAACTTTTATTAGATTGTAAACATTGTAGACTGGAATCTAAAACAGAATTACGTCAACTAAAATGAAGCTAACGGTACAACCAAGGTATACTAAACAAGGTAGGCTCACTCACTCTCTCTCTCTCTTATGACAACTTGTTAAATTTCAGTCAGTAATGCCCATATGACTCTTGCCGATATTGGTTGCCAATATTGTGAAAGAAGAGTTGAGCTATAGACCCTTTTTTAATTTTAACCAAAGCAAGCGGAGGTGTATATGAAAATTGGCCCCTAATGTCAACTGCATGCAGAGTGTCGGCAAAGCAGTTTTCGTACTATCCACTAATATTGTTCCCGACGAAAACAATATTGGTCGCCAACACTCCAATGTATGATGGTAAACGCTTCTTTTGATGCGAGTAGTTAAAGAATCCTTCATCGAAAGTTATGAGTGATGACATCTAACACTTAATTATCTTTTTGTCCTATTTTCGCTAGCGTTGTCTCGTCTCGGCAAGTGTCATATGGATATTAGCAACTGTTGTAAGCAAAGCATCTCCGCGGACGAATTTTTTGTGTTTTACTTAGTAGCTTAGTAGGCTTTGTATTGAAATATATTACTCTCTCGCTCTCGCTCTTTTTGACACAAATATACGGAGTTCTGAGAGAGCGAGTGAGCCTACCTTGTTTAGTATACCTTGGGTACAACTAGTGTAAGGCTGCCTTCACACTGTTCGACACATGATACATGACAGTCTAGTAGTCCTGCTTTTTGTTATATTTTAAATTTGAATAGCTTGTCAAATTCATAGAAATTCATGGGGAAATGCAGGCCCACTAGAAAGCATGGGTCATGTGTCGAACAGGTGAAGGCAGCCCTATAAAGTTAAATAGAGTTAGTGTCGAGTGAGCTAATCTCTTTAAGACGATAAATCCGATTGTAAATTTAAGTTCTGGCAAAAAGACACTTCGTAGATTCGTTTGAATAAACTCAATCTTAAAATCTTGAAAAATTGTTGGAGTATCGTTTGTTGTAGTCAGGAAAGAATTGTGGTTCATTGTCTAACTGAATTTTTTAAAGGAAAACAATTTTTAAGTTTAGGAACTGAAATGACAGTTTGCGTTTCTGGTAGGTTGATTTCATCAACTATGGGCATAAAATAACGATTCTTCATTTTAATCCCATGCTAAAGGACTCGAGCAGATTCGATATTTAAGGAACAGATAAAGGAAATTAATAAAACATTAATTTGTCGCACTGAATTCAAAACTTGACCTATATACTTCCCGCTCACCAGATCCCCACCAGATTTCCACCAGTTCCCCACCAGATCCCCAACAGGCCGTTCCCCACCAGATCCGCACCACTTCCCCTCTAAGTTTATCGGCCCTGTTCCGAATTCCGAGTCGGTTTCCGTGTAAACGTTGTCTTTTCTTATTTCAAATTTACAAATCAAAATGGAAGGTGCGAAGAATGTCTGTGGTTACTAGATCGGGTCGTTTCTTTTGATTAATTTAGTCCACTTTACTTTGTTTTAGCAGTCGGTTTCAATTGCTTAAGAAATTCTGATTTTCTTTAAACCGGATCTAGTAATCATAGATTTTTTTTCTTTATTATTTTATTTTTTTAAAAAAATAATTATTTTTTTAAAATTGTCAAAAAGTCTTGCGGAATTTTTATTGAATTTTCAATTGTTCATAAAATTGGTTATAATAATGCAATTTAAGTCAAATGTGCGCCGTTTTGTTCAATGACGAGTTCCCAACGAGATGCCAACTTCATAATGCCCCTCTTATAGAAGCTCGCTTCCCTATTGGCAAAAAACTCGGAGAGCCAATTTTCACAGGACTCTCTTGTGGCCAACTTCCGACTACCAAGCTCGTTCCCATGGACAGAAATAGGTGGTAATCACTTGGTGCGAGATCCGGACTATACGGTGGATGCAAATAACCTCCCATCCGAGCTCCCGGAGCTTCTGGCGCGTCACCAAAGATGTGTGTGGCCTGGCGTTGTCCTGATGGAAGACAATTCGGCCTCTGTTGATCAAAGATGGCCTCTTCTGCATGAGTGCTGCATTCAAGCGGTCCAGTTGTTGCAGTACAGGTCCGAATTGAGCGTTTGGCCATAGGGGAGCAGCTCATAGTGGATGATTCCCTGCCAATCCCACCAAACACACAGAAGAACCTTCCTGGCCGTCAATCCAGGCTTGGCCACCGTCTGGGCAGCTTCACCGCTTTTCGACCACGACCGTTTGCGCTTCACGTTGTCGTAAGTGACCCACTTTTCATCGCCAGTCACCATCCGCTTCAAAAACGGGTCGATTTTGTTGCGATTCAGAAGCGATTCGCATGCATCCATACGGGCAAAAATGTTTTTTTGCGTCAAGTCGTGTGGCACCCATACATCGAGCTTCTTTTTTGAATCCAAGCTTCTTCAAATGGTTTATAACGGTTTGATGACTCATGCCCAGCTCTTGGCCGATGCTACGGTGCTACTGGGTCTCTTTCGATCAATTCAGCGATTTTATGAATTTTCGACGACAGGCCTTCCGACCGTGGCTCTTCGATCACCTTGCACCAGAACGAAAACGTTAAACATCGTTTGCGGTGGAAATGGAAACTATCGGGTCCATAAACTGACAAATTTTATTGGCAGCATGAGATCATTTTTGCCTTTATCGTAGTAGTACTGTAAAATATGCCGTATTTTCTCTTTATTTTGCTCCATGTTTGCGACGCTATAACTCACGAACGACTAAAAACAAACAACAATAAATCAAACACGTGTTAGCGCGTGAAAAGAGCTTTCAAAAAGCTCTAGCGTGAACCGATGCGACGAATACAACTAGAACTACGCGCTTGCAAAAAAACCAACCCGCAATACCACAAGACTTTTTATAAAATGGTTTCCATTAACCTCCATTGACAAACGGGCAAAAAAAAATATAATAATATTGTACAAAAAATAAAATTTTTTCCAAACAGTAAAAACCTATTTATTTTTTTGTTTGGTGAAAGTAATTTTTTTATAATCAACCAATTTAGTTTTACATTTGGTTTAGTCAAATTCCTCCTCTAACCTTCTAAAAATAGAAAAGCTAACAGAGTTTAAATTTTTAATATTGTAAAATATATATATTCTATTCTGTATACCACTAAAAGGTCCCGAGCAAAAAACACCGAAGATATGCAAGTGCGCCTCCCCCAAATTATTCAATTAAATTTTAAAATAAAAGGGGAGTTCAAGCTAAAAAAAATTTTTTAATTTTTTTTTTAGTTGGAGTAGCGGCAAATATAAATATTTTTTTTTGGTATATAAATTTTTTTTTATTTTAAATTTATAATTTGTATTATATTTGTAAGGGGAAAAGAGGGGAGAACTAGGATGGGAAGACCAGGTGCGGAAAGACGTTGGTAAGACCAATTGGTGCCAGCTTGCACAGAACAGAAGCGACTGGAGAGAATTAATTGCAGAGGCCGAGACCGTCAAACGGTTGTGACGGCCAATAAAGAAGAAGAAGAATTGGATTGGTGCTGCGGGCTTTGTACCCACCACCGTCAAAAGAACTTCACGCCCGCAAACGATTAAGAGACCACGATTTGAGGATGACTGAAAAGCTGATATCCTGTTAGTGAATGCAACGACCATCTAATATCTAGACTATACGTTTGCTCGGTCGAACCCAGTTCAGTCTCAGACAGCAACCGTCTTTGTCACGAACTCGAACCGTCTTCGTAACGGAGTCGAACCGTGTGCACTCTGTCTCACTCCAACCCATCAGCCTTCATTGGCGCAAACAAAATACAACCGCGATAGAGCAACCCAGGGCGAGAATCGAACCTGAGCGCCACAGCAGCGCAGCTGGCAGCGAAGAGGCACCGAGCAAACCTATTATCTAGATTTCTCTCATCTGTGGTGAATGTCCTCGAGAGATATTCTTACGTTAACTGATGTTTCTACGGGCTAAGTAGGTAGTTAGAGAGCAGAGCCGTCTCTCGAAAACAAAAATTGCATTATAAAAGTCGCTTACCATCTCAGACCCACAATATAGCTCAGAAATATGGACATTTACAGCAACGGATGAGGCAGCTATAAAACATACATCGGCGCATAAAACAGCAGCGCCTGCGCTGGAAAGGACATTCTACCAGTAAGCATGAACTAGCTTCTTATCAGTACACAAGCGAAGACTTGGGAGACCAAAAGTGAGATGGGAAGACATAGCCAGTCCTGCTTTGGTGCCAGCTAGCACAAAACAGAAACGACTGGCGTGCATTAATAGCTGCGGCGGAGACCGTAAAGCAGTTGTGATTTACATGCAGCACCAAAGAGAAAGAAGAAGAAGACTATCGAAAAGTACAGTTATTGTTTCAAAAATTAATCGCAAATGTTAACGTAGCATTCCATGAATGTTGTTATTTTACATTTCAATTAATATTATGTTGAGCTCATGCTATATCAAGTTGCCTTTTTAAAACTCCTATAAACATTTGGGGTGGCAATCTAGTTCTCCTCCCATAAATTTTAATCTTGATTTTCGCATATAACAGGGCTGTATCTTTGCCTGCGGTCCTGACAAAATTGCCAAAAAATTACCATAATTAGTGCATATGTTGAGCTATATGATGATATGGTGCTACTAAATGTGCGGCAAATAGAATGGCTTGTAGCAAATGATTTAGGTTGATAAAATTGCTATAAATCAAGTAAAATTCGAATTTGAATACCAATTTCGACACCATTGGCAATACTTATATGGTGTGTTTGATTTTTCTCAGTTGCATTGATATGTGTACTATCCTATAAGCTTCATAAAATCAGCAATTAATGCTTAGTGTGGCCTACAAAATTTCTAGAACGTCAAGAAGTCGCGAATATCTTGGAAACGGAAACTAAGATATGACTTTGACATACCAACTCGTAATCAGCATGAGTAGGCTCACAGGAATTAGTTCAAAATGCTCAGGATACTTTTCGCTGTAGAACAGTGTAACAATGAATATATGTTTTACTAAAAATGTTGTACAAAATCGATGCCATGAACATTAAATTTTTGTGATTTCTAATACGTAGTGCAACCACAACTTAATTTGTGCTCTCTTTTCTCTTTCTCTCCGAGCGAAGGTTTTGTTGTTGTTGTTGTTAGTGTCAGATTCAACATTTGTATTGGTTTCTAAGCGGCGGTAAGCTGATACTGGGCACCTCTAGACAACAAGAGTGGAGTAGAAGCTGGGCAGTCGGGCTTGACCGACTTTCTTAATAGTTATAAATTTGTTTTTGTTAATTTTTTTTTTTTTTGAGTGCAGCAGCTTGCTCTTGGTTCAGAGTTCCATGCACTTTTCCTCTTGCCATAAATTTCATTTGATATTTTTACGAAGACAAGGTATGTCAACGCAAGATAAGCGGCAAGTAGAACGATGCGAATTGCTAGCAACTGTCCATGCCCAAAGTAAAGTATAAATGACATTTTAGTTTTGTATCTTTCTCTTGTGCTTGGCATTTTTTAATTAAAAATTGAAAAGGAATGGGAATAAAGGGACACAATTGGGTCAGCAGATGAAATAAAATGAGCGAGAGCTTAGGCTGAAACCTAAAAAACAAACTACACCACACACACACACACAGTACTCCCACTCACCCCAGTCAAAAGGCCAGCATTCTGATACTGATGGCACCCAGAGTGCACTCTGCCTGTATATGTTGCTCTGCTTGATCCAGCTCCCGCTGACGTACTAGAGGCAGGGGTATGCTCAACTTGAGATAATCTAGTAAGGTGTTGACCAGACTCAATTGTAACCAAACTAAGGTAAGACACAGACCAGTGCTAGAGCTGAAGAGATCAGACAACTTGGACATGATGCTGGTAAATGAACACTAAGCTGATGGCGAGGTAAATGCCGGCTGATAAGTGAGCGTGATAAGAAACATCTCAACATTTTGGGGCTGGGACATGATGCTAGTAAATTAATACTAACCAAATGTCTAGGTTAATGCCAGCTGATAAGTGAGCCTGATGGTGATAGCGTGCGCGATAAGCAGCACGTGGTTAGCCATACCCAGCAACAGCCGAATACATGTGGAGCAACATCTAATGAGCTGCAACATGTTGAGCAACATGTTGCTCAACATCTTAGGGTTCGTTCGATTTCAAACTTGTTGGCCGTCTCAGTTGGAGGAGACCATTGCCATTTGATTTCACTCAACTCAAATCGGGGGGGGGGGGGGTCGTTTGGTTCGGCAGCCAACTAACTGGGTTAGTGGTACAAGTTCAGTTTTCGCTGTGTTTCTCCTGCCTGGAAATGAAACAGTCGGAAATGAAAGGACTTACAGAGAAGCAGTAAGACAGCACCACAAATGGCTTCGATTTCGAGCCATCTTATTCATGTTCTCCCCCCACCGGCGACTCATGTCCTTAATTGAAACTACATCGTTTACCCACTTGTAAGCCATTGCTATCTATCTATGTACCAACTACGTGCATCTGGTGTCCTTTGTCTTTACCTTTTTAAGTTTTCCTCTTGCTTTTGTTTGTTTTCCCCCAGCTTGCAGCTGCAACAGCGATATATCTATATAGTATATATATATATATATATCGGTTCCGTTTCCCTTGGCTGCTTCCTTCCTGCCAGGCTTAAATGCACCATCATCATCATCATCATCGTCGTCATCTGCTGGCTGCCGTTGACAGTTGCCCGGCTATTGGCAATGGCGGGGCTGTTAAACGGTTCTCATCTCAGCGCCGCCTTTGTGCTGTAACCGCGGTCTCATCCCCCCCTATCCCCCCTGTCTGGGCTGTGCCAAAAGCGTTTTCTTTGTTATGCCAGCCGGTACTCCGACAATTGCGCTGCTGATTGCCCTCATTGCAGAGCTGGAATAATATTGAAAACTTTCTTTTGCTTTTGTCTTTGCGCCTAAATGTATGCTGCAGAATGCAAGCTGCATGCAGCCCGTATCTTGGTATCTTGAAGCGCTTCTAGTTTTCGTGTCTTCCTCTATTTACCACATAAATCAATGTGGCCCCGGCAGAGACAGTTCTATCTATCTACTTAGTCTCAGTGCCTAGCAGCACTTCCTTTCTATATTTTCATTCTTCTTTGTGCCTTTGCTTATCTCCTTTCAGTAGTGGCTCCAGCCAGTTGTTGTTCCTGTTTGTACTTGGGTACTTGTACTTGTACTTCTCGACTTGTTTTAGTTGCCATTTTTACGATTGCCCATTTTCTCAGCATTTCACATAGAATTTTCATTGTCTGTGTCTCTTAGCCGGTTTTATTTTTTTTTTTGCTTTGGCTTGATAGCGCACGTATCCGCTTTTGGCGATTTTTCAGCAATTTCAGTTGTTATTTTTGTGTGTTATTGTTGTAGTCACCATGTGTGTGTGTGTGTGGGCGGTAATTGATGATTTACAACTTATTTACGCTTCGATTGTGCAATAATTGAAAATTGCTCTAAATTCATTTGGGCATTCCTTGGCAACATTTTGTAAGCAATACGAAATTGCCGGCTTATTTGTTAGTACGTACACGTTTAAGGATAGGTCAGGGCTGATATCGATTTTAGACAAAGGATACAACGAAGTAAAGAGATACAAAACAAGAAAAAATCCCCTTAACAAGCAGATATATTGCCATCCGATTGGTCATTTAGGACTTAAGGTTTGACTAGACAAGACGCCTTTTGAAAACACCTAAGCTATAAGCAGATTACAAGTTTCCACTCAAGCACTTCCATCACATCAATTAACATCGATGTAACAAATTATAGGTTAGGTAAGCTTAACTGTATCCCATCACCCCATTTCGCTTTCCCCAATTAGGCATCACAATGGGCCATTAGGCCTCCGGGTGATCTCGGCCTCAAGCCGAGCAGCCTATTTAACCTAACCTAACCTTCGGTTAAATTGGACGTCAGTAGTTGAAAGCTCACTCAGAAGTCTGTAACTTCATCTCTTTGTATATTTATGATCACAATAATAAACTGGCAAAAGCAATTCTTTAGGTTCCATAATTTAAAAAAAAAAAATAGGTATGGTGCTGGCGGCCCCGATTTGTCGTCTTCAGATTGTGTGAAATGAAAAGTTAAAACGGGGTTATAATCAGTATAAATGTCATTCTAGTCCAGTGGTGCACAAAACGCCTATGGCCTGTCCCACGGGATAGGAACTGAAAATGCTGCCGGCGTCGCAGCCGACACACGCATAGAAAGAGAGAATACGTGTGTTCTATAAATAGCACGCACACATATTTATTTCTTTGCTTCCCAGTCGGACTTGGATGCATGACAGATGTCCATATTTCATGCCAACTTGTCACGCCAGAAGGCATGAGAAAATCTGAAGGTTCCGTTTCGTTTGTCTTAAGAAACGCCGTGAAACTCAGGGGTTGTTGTTGTAACCGTTAACCGTTTGGGTGACGTCACGAGGCAGCCTTCGGGTTCCGCGTTTCTCCTTACGAACTCGGTACTTCAGATGCACTGATTTTGTATATCGTAGGGAGGAAGACCTGAGCCGTCAGCTTACGAACCCCTGATTTTTGCATGCCTTTTGTGTAAAATGTCACCCCCAGAATCAACTTTAGATTTGAGTTTATTTGCAAATTTTATTGATATATAATTAATATTACAAAACAACAACTATTTTTGTTTACTTCTATTATTATTGTTGATGTTCGCCATGATGACTTGGTTGCTAATGGTAGGGATGATTGTTAGTGACTTGGCCTTTTAGTGTGTTGTTGCTCATAGTTTACGCAGGAGGACCTGTTTTAAGTAGAAAATTGATTAATAATGACAAATTAACGATAATAATATTACTTAAGTGCTATTGAGTCCCCAGATGTAATTAAATTCGATACTCACCAACAATATATTGCGCACTTATAATAATAAAAATATTATAAATATTCTCCGTCACCGCGTCTTTTTTCTGCCACAGCCGAAATCTCACTGACTTCATATTTTTTCGCTTTTCTCTCTCTCGCTTGGTCAACGTTCACTAAGCGTTCGGGGCTGACTTCGTTTTTCTACTTCGTGTTTGATCTCCACGACGAAGAGCCTGAACCGTTTCGCGATATGCCGACTTTTAGCCTTACGAATACCTGAGAAAAGAACGTGTGAGTTTTCATGTGGAAAAATGTACATATTTCATGCCAAAAAATTATGTAGTGACTATTTTCCTGAAATTTCATGCCACCAAATGTACTTATTTTGGTAAGCACATGCTGCAAAGTCCGACTGGGATGATGTTTACTTCGTGTTTCGCTGCTACACACACCATCGCAAAGCTTGATAGTGTGTGTTTGGGCACCACCGTTCTAGTCTGACCCTCGAAAAAACATTTGTGGGACGTTTTTTGACAAAATGGCGACCATTAAATCGAAATACCCTGTACTATTGAGACACAAAGGCAAACACCCAGCAATCATTATTTATCGCAGAAGATAACAATGCGATTCTTCCAATAGGTGTCGCTTCACTCTGACGATATCGCATATCTATCGCATTCTCATCTCCCTTCGGGAAGAAATGTGCCACTCTGCGACACTTCTTAGAGGAGTGAAAGCGTTTCTTCTGGGAGATAATAAGAAGTCTCTTCCCAGGGATAAGAAAGCGTTTAACACAAAAAAAATAGAGGAAAGCTAACTTCGGCTCGACCGAAGTTTATATAACCTTGGAGCATGATATATTTCTGCCAGTTTTTTATATGGCAGCCATACGATATATTCATCCGATTTTGATCAAACTCTATAAAATTGTGTTGAGACAGATAATATTTATAAATGAAACGTACAAACACGCTACCATTGAAAAAAAAAGTTTTTCTCACTAAAACTATTTTTTCGTCCGATCATTCCTATGGCAGCTATATGCTATAGTCATCCGATTTGGATCAGACTTGACAGAAGTGTGTGTTAGCATATCATATTGATCTGTAACGATTTTGGAAGCGATAGCATTGAAAACAAAAAAGTTTTTCATACTAAAACTTTTTTCAGATCTATCTTTTGTTCAGCTATACGATATAGTTGCCCGATTGCAAAACTTGCTGAAATTATGTGAAAGCAAAAAAAACTTATAAATACGAGGTTTGGTAGCGATAGCATTGAAAACAAAAAAGTTTTTCTCACTAAAACTACTTTTTTAACCGATCGTTCCTATGGCAGCTATATGCTATAGTCATCCGATCCGGCCGGTTCCGACAAATGTGCAGCGTATTTATACCAAAAGACTTCGTGCAAAGTTTGGTTAAGATAGCTTTAAAACTGACGGAGGAGATAGCATAGAAACAGACGGACAGACGGACGGACGGACGGACAGACGGACATGGCTATATCAACTCGGCTCGTCATGCTGATCAATAATATATATACTTTATGTGGTCGGAGATGCTTCCTTCTATGCGTTACAAACATCTGGACAATTTCAATATACCCTCTCCAAGGGTATAAAAATAAAAATTAGTTCGAGCTGCTACAACCTGCTGGCTGGCCGCTGCTATGCCTCGCCTCTGCTAGCCTGTTCCGATAAACAACGAATTAATCAAACTTATATTTATTACATTAAAAACTCTTTTACTTACTCGGAGGGGATTCAAACTCGGTTCCCTTGGACTGAAAACGCGATGGGACTGACGACGACTGCGCCACGCTGCGCGTCTGAGACGAGGCAACTAAATGGTTTCGTGTAATGAATTTATTTGAAAGCATTTATGAGTAAAGTTCTTCTTTATCACTGTGCTTATAGAAATAAGGCCACAGAAATTGATGCCACATATCGCCAATTTACGCCTTTTATGTTAGAAATGCGATACCTTATGTGTTTTGTTTTTGTAAATCGCCAAACTATCATCATACTCTTATCTCAAACTATCGCCAAACTCACTTATTGACGAGGGAGATAAGAAACCCGACAAAATGTTTGCAGGGTACGCTCGCTCACACTGACTCATTTGTTGAACGGGAAGGCCTTTCTGATTATCAATTCGGGTTCAGAAAGAAGCTGAGCTCTACAGAACCAATTGCCAAGGTAGTAAGTATTACTCGAGAAGCTATCGAAGGCACCAGGAGGCGCTGTGGACGCAAGAAATATTGCCTTAGTACCACGCTGGATATCAAAAATGCGTTTAACACTGCCAGCTGGCATAGCATACTTGAAGCTCTACACTGGCCTTATCTGGCTACGACCTAATCAATAGGGTTGTCGAAATATCGATATCGAATAACTTTTGACGATATTTTTATGAATACTTTTTTTTTGGTTTTTGGACTAAAATGAAGGTTTCCTAAGGGCATTCGCTTGGATATTAGTAATGTCAGTAATACTAGTAATATCCAAGAGAATGCCTTCCGAAAATCTCCCTCTTTGTGGCCGAATCTTATAAAAATACACACCAAAAATATATTCAACAAGTATTCGATATCGATATTTCAACATCCCTACTAATCAAGCAGCTTCCAACTTCAATTGTGGCAGATTCCACTATTTTTCTGCTACTGACCAGTACAGTTTCCATCTTGTGGGCTGCTAAACTCAGACCGTTATCTCCGAGCCATGAGACGGATGACCAGATTTGTGCTGGCTTTGACTTCCTCCACGTGTTTAACGACTAAGATAACTACAATGTCGTCAGCGAAAAATGCCAAAGACTCTTTTGTTAAGGTCTATACTCAGATAAGATAAATGTTTAGTTTGGTACTATATTTCGCATGAATAGAAACAATTTTGTACAGCTTTGAAATCTGAATACGTTTGAAAAGGCATCTTATTTGTATGAAATTGTTTCTATTTATCTCATCTGAGTATAGGCCTTTAAACTAGAATTTCGGAAAAAATGTCGTCAATTGGGCCACGCCCTAACCTCCCTTAAAACTACATGAAATGGTATGGTCAAAACGTAAATTTTTAATAAAAATCGACCTTTTAGATGTGCATTTTAGCACATTTGACAAATCGGAATATACGTACTTATGTGTATTAACCACGCCCCTGCCACATGGCCCTTCCCAACCGCAAATTAGTCTGTAAGGCAAGAAATTAGTCTGTAAGGCAAGTTCGGAAGCCAGTTTTATTTTCAATCGTAGCCCTCCATCAGTATAGCTTAATTTTGGTCGTCCCAAATTGGAGGGTGATGATCTTGCGGTATTTTCATGATCAATTTCCACTTTCAAATTTTTTAAAACTCCATTCTGAGTGCATGGTTTTATATCTTGACAGATATCTTTGGCATTTTGGCAAATATCGATTTATATGAGAGACAAATCATTTTAATTTGGCTTTAACTTGATCTATATTTTTTATGCTTAAATTGTTTTTGTTGATCTCTGCTTTAATGTACAGGGTTGCCCATATTCGACGGACCCATCTGGCAACGCCATAACTTTTGACAGAGATGTCAGATCGCTTAATGACATACCGCGTTTGAAGCGTCAGTCCAAGCAGATTTTTACCATGGAACAATACACGCCACGCGAGCGCTCTGAAATAGTTGAAATTTACATTCAACAGAACAAGTCAATTGTGAAAACTCAACGTGCTTTTAAAAAATTTCACATTTTCACATTTCACATTGAATGGGACCGTAAATAAGCAAAATTGCCGTATTTACTCCACTGAAAATCCTCAGGAGATTCAAGAAGTGCCTCTTCATGACAAAAAGTCACAGTTTGGTGCGGCGTTAGTGCGAAAACGGTCATTGGGCCGTTTTTCTTCCAAAATGAAAATGGCCATGCTGTTACCATCAACCAGGAGCGTTATCGCGACATGATGACCAATTTTGTGATGCCAATTATTCGTCGAAAGCGTATGAGGCAGTTCTGGTTTCAACAAGACGGCGCTCCACCGCACACAAGTCGCATAACAATCGATTTTCTGAAGAAATTGTTTCCGGGCCCGTTCGCCCGATTTGACGCCGCCTGACTTCTTCTTGTGGGGATATTTGAAGTCAAAGGCTTACGTTAACAAGCCAAGGACCGTAGAAGAGCTCAAGGACAACATTCGTGAAGAAATAGCCGCTATTCCGGCCGAAATGTTGGCGAAATCGATGGAAAATGCTGCAAAAAGGGCACAATACGCCATCAACGCCAGAGGCGGCCATTTGAGAGATATCATATTCAAAAATTGATGTAAACAAATCTACTTGGAACAAATTAAATGATTAAGATTGCCAACCGCCAAATTTTTATTTTTTTCTTTGATTTTTAAAAAAAAAACATGGGTCCGTCGAATATGGGCAACCCTGTATTCAGTTAAGCCATCTACAATCAATATGATTGTTGCTGTTCCAAATATCGATCAGAGTTTCGTGCGAAAACTCATACGTCACTTAAAATGCATATTATTCGATAAAGCGCAAAAATGCGCAAAAAACCTTAATAACACTATATACCAGGGGCTTTTACAAATAACTTGCCATTTTTAGTTGCTCCCGCCTACATGCGCTGCAAAAGTATTACTCCACGGAAAACAACTACATTTGGTTTTTTACTGCAAAAAACCAAATAAGCAAAACAACAGACAACAACAGCAAAACACAAATTTCGTTACTTATCTCAGCAGATATCAATTTTACATACCGTGAGCTTCGTTTTCTATATTAAACTTGATTATTTTTTATTGAAGCTTTGTCCATTTATTTACTTTGCAAATACAATGAACTAGTTACGTCAATTTTCACAAGGATGTGCTTTGATAAATCAGCTGACTCCAGAGAGCTGCCACCAGAGAAAAGTTGCCACCCGCAAAAAAAAAAAATTTTTAATCTAACTGAAGTAAAAAGGTAAAGGTAAAATTGGCTATAAGGGACGAGTTTTTAACTTTATAACTATGGCTCTGACCTGTCGGTTTAAGGGGGGAGGTGAGAGTGAAACTTTGCAAATCTGAAACAAACTTGATCTGGGTACATGCGAGTATACACCTATTTACATGCAAAAACATACCTCATTCATACCATTCACCATTGTTGGATCGTACAGACGCCCAATGGCCATACAAATTTCATGGATGCGTTCTGTATGATTCGGTAACAGTTAAGTAAATTTGAATTAAGCCAGGTACCCAAAATAGTGCTCTTTTTTCCGGCCATAATGAGGCATTTCGCCCTTCGCATCTCAGAGCCTTTCAATATTATGTGTGTGATCGTAAGTTTGTGGAATGATTCACCCTTTGATACACCAACCCCTTCTCGCTTAAGCATTAGTATCAGACATGATTGTTGTCCCGTCACCCACGTGATTTTTTACAATTTCCAGAAGGGTGTCTTTGGAGCGGACTTCGACAGGAATCATAAAAAATTCTCCAGACTCTTGCGACATTTGCGATTTCAAACCAGACCAGATTTGCTTTCTAAATCGTAAAATTTTTGCGAAAGCGAACACGAATGATTAATATTATTGTACAATACATAATTTACTGGCAGAAATATAAATAATCTGTGTGAAAATTTGAACATCGATTTTCCCCATCTCTTAATTATTTATTTTGCATATATTTTAAGTGCTGAGACCCGAATCAAACTCCACCTCCTTGCAATGAGTACTATTTAAATGCCCATTTTTGGGCTATTATTGGCGCTTATTCCTGCTTCCAGGTAAACATCTTTCTCACTCTCCCATGCCAGGACAAACGTGATTAATGGCCCAGACGCCTGGCTGTTGATAGTCGCCTTGGCAGGCCTAAAGAAAAATGGTCTGTCCAGCAGATACCTAATTTATTTGTATATACAATATCTAAAGACTCTTTTTTTTTTTTTTTAGTAATTGTTTGCCAACAAGTGGGTTATCGTAGTTCTGTGCCAGCGTATTGTGCCATGTCTCTATTATAGCCGCCTCAGTTAACTCGGATGGCTTCTAAGACAGTTGGAAGTCAGAAGTATTCCGCCTGCTGATGCGTTTATTAAATCATTTGGAAAATCTGTTGCCACACTACGTGACTTTGAATTGCCATAATTGCCAGCAGCTGGAGTTAAAAAGCTGTAAGGCGATCGCCTGGGGGCTGAGACAATGATGTGCTGATGGCATCCATCATGAGGTGTTGATGTCTTTAAGGCCGCCTGCCGGGCAGTATGTAGTTAGGACACATGGTTAGATAATGTTTCATAATGAAGTCTAGGTCAAGAAGCAAAGGAAGCTATTTGTGAGGGTATCATTTCAGTCACCCGTTTATATCTCCTAGTTTAGGATAATTAGACATTTTTTTCCTGCTTTGTTGCCCAACGAAAGTGCAACAAATAAAGTCAACACAGACACTTCCGTCTGGCCTTACTGAGACTCTGGGATAAACTTTGTTTGAGCATGTCCCTTTCACATACATACATACATACATATATATACAAATTAAGTCGCATCCGCCCAACATCCTGTCAACAATTTCCTGCTCCAACCTTCGAACAAAACAGAACAATTGAGTTTTTAGTTTTGCACTAGGCAAAAGTTTTTAAGGTCTGCTTTTGCTCCATTTAAGCAATTGTGCCACTGCACCGGATGATGATGACCAACTCACTTAATAGTTCCACAGATTTGACGCTGAATGAGGCTCATCACGCTATAATGCCATACCTTTTGGCTTAAGAAAATTACGGAGCTTTGGCTTTGACCACAGACTCGGACATGATTGCCGCCTGGCTGTCTGGGCGGCAGGCTGCAGGCGCTGGTCAGTGAGTAGTTCATGTGGTTGCCTGGCCATGTAATTGTCTGCTGCAGCACACACACACACACACACACCCACCCACTTACTCGATGTCGTTGAGACAGGAACAATGCTATCCGGCTCTTTAAAGTCGTTTTTGTTAACCGTTGTGTGAGTGAAATCAGTTTGACATTTCGTCTCTGCAAAGAACCAACTAACTATGGGATTTGCACTTAAATTTGTTCGAAATTCATGTAATTGTAAAAGGTGAAGCTAGAGATTCACAATGAAATGCATTTTGAAGATTGTCGAAGGTTTTAAATTTAAAGCTAAAATAGCTCAAACATTTAAGAAGGAAGACCAAAGATTTCAAAAATGTTTAGCCTTTAGACCGGAATATTTAGGGCGGTCGTTTGAGAGACTCTGCCAAAATTTTAACGTCTGCGGAATTCGACTTTGCCCTACAATGTTCGCTGAGTGATTTGAAAACTTGCCATTGGCAATTGAAAACCTAAAACCCGTAAAATCTTTAGAGTTTTTTGCCTCGATTGGTTGCTTGGGAAAATACGACAGTGTCAGAACTTTATGAGATTTCATTTTCTTATTTGAAAGTCTAGTTGGAAGGTTTATGTCCAAGATAATGGTTCATCTTCTTAAACAGGGTTGTATCTCTCGCATAAAAAATTTCATTTTTTATTGTGAGTAAGTTTAATGTTTTTTATATTCAGGCATGTTATCAATTCCACTACTTTTTTAAACGTAAATCGAACGCATTTCCGCTTCGGTTTTGTTTTTGTTTCTCACTTTCACGCAAAGATTGTTCTCTCTTTTCCTTCCCCAATCCACTGACCAAGGAGAATGGCACTAGATACACAAAAGAGAAACCAGAATTCCAAGCGAAACGATCGAAAATGGAACAATCGGAAATGAGAGGAAAGCCCCGGACTTTTAGGATGCACTCTTCATTTTCGTTTTGCATTGCCAAAATCTGCCACATTGAACAAAAAAATCTTTATAAATCATTTAAAGACTAGAATGAAAATTAAATTTCACTAACAATTTCTAAATTGATCACAGTATTAAGAAAAAATTACTTTATGTACATCTAGCAACTGAGAGAGTGCGCAATTTAGCTCATTACAACATAGATCAATTCCAGTGTGGAATTGTGGAATTGAGAACATGCCTTATTGTGTTTTTTATGTTTCATGATGCAATAGCAACCCTTAGCACGGTAAGATGGCGCCAAAAGAAATAAAGTGGAAATGAGTGGCAAGTTGGTTTTTGGTCGATTTGGCAGCCTTCGGATAGTTTTTCGACCAATTATTGAAACGCAAATTTTAATATTAATTATTATTGAATTCCCTCACCAATACCTTATTTTCATCGTATAAGTGCCACTCTTAAGTAGAAAAAACTAAAAGAATTTTTGTGGTTTATTTTATATATTATATTTCGTAGACAATTAAAAATGAAATTTCTTGCAATTTCGACAAAAATTAAAAAAAAAGATTATTCAAAAAATAATAAAGGGAAGCTAACTTTGGCTCTGCTGAAATTCATATACCATATACATGCAGCCAGTTTGTTATAGATAAAGGTAAAATTGACTATACAGCCCCTTAAATGGGCCAAGCCAAGCTTCTCACAATCTCTTGGCGTATGTGCTTTCAATTTTTTGCACAAGAGAAAGGGACCTACAGTTTAACGCCGAATCCGAACGGCGAGGTTTGAAGGAGAATTTGTTTTTTCATGAGCTAGTTACTTCACAGCATGCGCCAATAGCTGGTGAATGTATGTGTAAAAGCTAATTTGTAAAGAAAAAAAAAACTTTTATATTTGATGAGCCGAGGCAAGATCCAACCTCGACCTCCCGTCGAGCAGTCCAGCACACTAAACGCTGGGCCACACGCGGCCACAGTTTTTTATATGGCTTTTCGATATAATCATCCGATTTTGATCAAGTTCTCCAAAATTGTGTTGAAACAGATAACATTCATATCTGGAAAGTATAAAGACGCTACCATTGAAAAAATTAAGTTTTTCTCGCTAGAACTACTTTTTCGACCGATCGTTCCAATGGCACCTATATGCTATAGTCATCCGATTTGGATCAAACTGGACAGAATTGTATGGTAGCATATAATATTGATCAGAAACGAGTTTGGGAGCGATCCGCCCGGTTCCGACAAATGTGCAGCGTATTTGTTCCAAAAGACTTCGTGCAAAGTTTGGTTACGATAGCTTTAAAACTGACGGAGGAAATAGCATAGAAACAGACGGACAGACATGGCTATATCAGCTTAGCTCGTCATGCTGATCAAGAATATATTTACTGATGTGGTCGGAGATACTTCCTTACAAACATCCGGACAATTTCAAAATACCCTCTCCAAGGGTATAAAAACGGAGCTATGAAACATTTTTTGAAATCGATTTTAGATCACCATTCCAATATAAGCACGGTACGGAGTACTGCAAACTGTTTGGGCGCACAAAAAAGTCAATTATTGCGCCAAATTTGGGATTTTTAAGTAAATCTAACACGGTTTTCAGATGCGGTTTGTTTATAAAAATTGATGAGAATTTCAAAACATCAATAAAACGAGAAAGGCAAAGCTCTGACGAAGTTAGATACGAAGTTCTGATACACTTAAAAAGCTTGTCTTGGCAGCTACAAGAAGTAGTCATCCGACCGTGCAGTAAAAAGAAGACTCTGTGCAAAGTTTCATCTCGATAGCTCCAAAACTGAGGGACTACTTCGCGTAGAAACAGACAGACGGACCGACGGACAGACGGACATGGCTTAATCGACTCGGCTGTTGATGCTGATCAAGAATATATATACTTTATAGGGTCGGAAATGTTTTCTTCTTCCTTTTACATACATTTGTACAACTTCATGATCCTCTTTTACCAATTTTTAATGGGTACAGGGCATAAAAACAAGCTATCTTTGAGACGAGGAGCTGATGGAATATTGTGTACAGATAAAGAATCGACAGATAAACTGTTAGAAGAATACATCGTCGAAATGGGGTCTGACTCATCAATCGCCATGTTACATATGCTAGTAACGCAAAATTCCATTTGTTTTTCTGTTTTTGCCACTTATATTAAAATTAAAAAAAAAAATTCTCTGCTTGTTGAACCTTAAAAAGGTCGTTAATTGTATTTTGATTTGTACACATATCCTCTGAGCTGCTTTAACTGTAGTAATAGTATAAATTTTGCCATTGAAAACAACTATTAAAAATGCGGTAGTAATGCGGTGTTTACAATATTGAAATGCGCTAGTGGGCGATAATACGACATTGAAATGAGGTAGTAGGCGGTGAAACGATATTGATTACACAGTGTTACAAAGAAAAAAAAATCTGCACATACTTTTCACGAGACCCAGTACAAATTGTTGGGCCAGTCGAGTATAGCATTTATATATATTTGCTTTTTTATTATCCAAACCGAGTTTACTTTAAGGGGCCCTAATGTTAAAGGACACATAAATATGTTGACATACTAAAAAAATACTAGATTGTCGATGTGTACTCAGAAAAACGCGCATAACTTCGACAAACGGTATCCAAATTCATTGAGACAACAACCGTGCAACGGAGAATTAAATGGGCTTTTTAATAAAATTTGAAAATTTTTATGTTAATATATAATGTGGTGAAATAAAAGTGAGTTCCAGTTTCATGAAAGCCGCATTTTCCAGCCATGGCATTAAATTAGTCAAACCATTGATTTAATAGTTTTAGATTCCTCTCGTCGCTATCGGAATTGATAACAATCGCTGCAGTTCTTTGGTTCAGATCCCCAAAGTTTGGGAGTTATCAAATGGACGATATTTAATTTTTTATAAGAACCCCCCCGGTGTTTTTTTTTTTTTTGGTTAAGTGCCCTTACCAACTGTTTTCCTCCCCCCCTTTTTTTTTTTTTTTTTTTTTTTCTCCCCATATTTTTTTTTGTGGAAGAAAAAAAAAAAAAAATTTGACAACATTGATTCTTGTTGCATTGCACTCTGAGGTCAGTTGAGTTGGGAGCAACTGCTTGCCCATCCCCCTAATTTGGTCTTTAAAACAAACACAGACACACAGACATTGTCAAAGCAATTTCAATTAAAACGCGAAATCCACTTAATTTTGATGACAATTAGCAAAAGTGGGGTCCAAGGGTAGAAGGTGGTAAGGTTGATGTGTGACTAAATGGCTGACAAAATCAGCAACAAATCACGACAACCAACAAGCCAACAGCAACGTCAACAACAAATCAGACAAATTGCATTAAAAATTCCATGGCACTCGAATGTCTGTTGACAGTCAGCCCTCCGTGCCTCCAACAGGGCTAGCGGGTAGGGGAGGGTAAGGGTAGGGGGGGTAAGTGAGCGATTAGTGTCGCACTGTCCATTAACAACCAGCAAATCAAATCAAATGTACTTTAACACGCCCGAGAAAAAGTATTTAAACGAAAGTTGCAAAAAAAAAAAAGGAAAGGAAAACCAAACCAAGACACAAATGGAAATGGCCTGACAATGAGTACTTGCCGCTTCCGTTTCCATTTTTAAGTGCCATGAAATTGAGTTGAAGCTGATCGATGTAGTCCATCAAGTGGTGGAAGCTTCGCCGTAGTCGAGAAGACTTCCAGACTTGGGGATAAGAGCAGGACAAATGTTTGGCCAAGTGTGCGACAATTTTAATTTGCTGTGTTTTTTTTTTCTTCTTTTTGCATGCACCATCCGGATTCGTTCGTTCTGAAAGTCGCACATTTAATTGTGTGCAGCAGGGAAAAAACAAATCACTTTAATCCAGGGATGCAAATCGTTCTTAAATTTAAATCAGAGGCAGACTACCTTTTGTAGACTTATTTGGTTCAGTTGAGTAAAGAGGTCTTAAACCTACACAGAGGGAGCTAACATTGCACTCAAGATGAGCACAAACGTATTTGAGACCAAAAACATTAATTAAGCAGATATTGAATTAATATTGTTCCGATTTTAAGAACAACTCAGTCTCTCAACTGGGAAAAAAAATTTTATTGATTGATAATTATCCAATTATTATCCCCACATTTTGGGGCTTCAGAATACGGAACACAACTTCAACCACCAACGAACTACTTCATCCAACTTGGATAATTCAAGTCTTTCAAACTTGCCTGGGAATCGAACCCTGGCCTTTTGCACTTAACGAACAAGTATGGCGTGTTGGCGCATTGAGCTATCGCACACTTTTGTTGCTTCACAGGGCTACTTATACTTTTCTGTGTGGAGCTTGAGCTAAATTGAATTGTGTTCATTTTAATCACTTTTAGAACATTTGTTTTTAAAATTTTTGAGAAAGTTTTTTTTGTAATTTGAGTTACAGGCAGCTTGTTTTATGAACGGCTTTTTTCCCTTTGTGTACAATTCGGTTCACAAATGCTTCTAAAATGCTGTGGATCATTATTATTGGATCCAAAGAGTGCTGCAGTTTGATTCTTCAGTCTTTTCCACTCAGCCAAAAGAAAGAGTTGCTTCTGAACTGATTAAATACTATCCATTTGCTTTTTATACTGCGAACCCCAGACAGTGTCCAAGTTCAGGACGGACTAGAGCAGTACACATAAGCTTTGTGGATCTTTATTCAACACACAACAATTTAAACATGAACAAATTCATCACAGCACAATTATAACACAAGATATTTCAACACATTTACAATTTCCACATAATCTATTTCATCAAAAATTAATTGAACATTGCCAAATTTCCAAACAGTACAATTTTAACACCAGTAAATGGAACACCATAACAATTTTAACAAAAATTATATTATCAATCCTACAAGTAGGAAAGTCAGTTTAACCCAATTTTAGTATCCTCCAAAAGTGTATGTACATTTGAAAGCAGCAGAGCTAATATTCTCTTGTTCATAACTTGAAAAACTTTTATCCAAATGCAGGCGTTGCAAATATCGCACGATGAATATGTTTGTGTTTATTTTCTAATGTGTTGAAATGGCGTATGTTTAATTGACTTGATGAATTTTTTTGCGTTGATTATACCGAAACTTTTTTGGAAACGGCGGCGGACATATGGGGCTATAGGGGCTGAAATTTGGCTTCCCATCACATGTGATAGGCAAATGACATTTTGGGCACCACTGATTAAGATTGTTTCAAAAAGGCATCAGCAGTGAAAAGTATCTACAAACGAAGAAGGTTGGAGTATGGGTTGAAAATACGGTGAAATATTTGAACTAATTTTGTTTAGAGGCTATTCTATACGCGGCAACAGTTTGCGCGAAGATTAATTTCAATCGAATCCTATCTTCTCTTCACCTTGCGTCACTGAGCGAACAGCTGTCGCTTCATCAGAACGATTTAGTGCACGAAAACCATGAATGAGTGTACGCACTCGCTGAGTTGCTGCTTTACATTATTGGAGCATTAGTAAAGTTTAAGAATGATAGAGACAGCGAGACATCATCAAAATTAAAAAAAAAAGGAGTTTCTGATCTCTGTGCATGTTTTTACTGCCGTCAATGCTGCAATTCTAAGGACTCAGTAGGACTCTTCAGGCTCCAGAACTTCAGATTTCATCAGCCTGTGCTCACGTTGAAAATGTGTTATCTAGAAAAGATAACTTTTATAGTATCAAAACGGTATGAAGGGGTGTTCGTATGAAGCTGGCGTGTACTAGAGATTGTTGTTTGGGATAATTTTGCAGAAGAAAGGTTTTTCAAATTCGCAGTAGTTTAGACGTTTCTGGCAAAAAACATGAAAAATTTCACTTTTTCGAAGTTTTTTCACTTTTGAAGCACTAGATGCCAATTTTTTGGGTCAGTCTGTTCATGACTTTTTTTTCCTCTAGTTTATATCTTTAACTTTGCCCAAGATATAAAAACAAAATTCCAAACGGTTTATGATATATGGATAGTTGGGGGTGAAAATATGTTGGGTATCAAAAAGGTACCTTCACGATGTGATAGGGCCCAGTCCTTTGGGGATTTTTTTAGTTTCGGTATGCTCTTAAAAAATATCGCGGTCCGAAGGCGTAACCAGAAAATGACCTTAAAAAAGTTGCACAGGGATATTCAAATTCATAAAGCAAACCAAATTAATCGAGCCTGTTCCGAATTTCGAGTCGATTTTCGTGTAAACGTTAGAATTTTGCAGTCGAATTAAATAACGTTGTATAGAAGGTGAGAAAAAAACTACGCCTACTAGATCGGGGATAACAAAACTCGGAATTGTTAGAGCAGCTCAAACCGACTGCTTCATCCCAAGTGAATTCAATTCGAGAGAATAGCATGCCGCAATCTAGTATTCACAGATTGGCTTGTCACTTACATTTACTTTTATACAACTTGCACTCGAAATACGTTCGTTTACACGAAAATCGTGTAATTCGGAACAGGGCCAAATGTACAAATATGGTCTAAGTGACGTGTACGACCACTGGCGGCGGATGCATGCGATAAAAATCGTAAAATCGCTCCGCAGGCAAACATTTTTTGTAAAAAATCGCTATTTAAAAAAACAAAAATTGTATCTGCTACTGTCTCCCTTCTACCCTGATGTTGGTACAACACGCTGTAGCATTTTATTTTCTTTTACTACTTATCATCGTTACTCAACTATATATCGCTCACTTACTTTAAGACTGGCTTAACTCAAAAATACGATTATTGACTTGATGATGCAGAAATATACGCTGTATTGTGTACTATTTTTGTGTAAAAATTTTGATATTGAGATCTCTTATACTTCTCACGTGAGATTAAAATTATATCGAAATATAATTTTACAGGTTAATTTTCATGATATTGCAAGAGCTTCATATCTCAGTTGTCCTGCTGTCAATATAGCGCAAACACACTTCTGCTTTTAGTTAAAACATCATATAATATTTTGAAGTTTTTTTTAGGGTAATATTTTATAATATTTTTCTAGATTTCCTGGAAACAAAAAGAATCATTTTGTTCTGAATAAACCCATCGTTTTGCCAGTATTGAAGTAAGTAAGCGTTATTATATGTGATTGCTTTATTTAGTTATTGTATTATTTCAAATTTCTATTGTAAATATATGTTGACACTAGCAAACCCGCCGCGACTTCGTCCGCGTGTCAGTTTGTATAAATTTGGGTTGAAATTGTGAAGCGTAAAGTGTGTACATTACAAATCATTGTTTGTTATAGACAACCATGAAAGAAAACTTTTGTTTCATTAGCAAATAAACCGTCGCGCTTCGCTGCGCCTTCAACAGTTTAAAACCAATGCACACCCACTTCCCACCCACTTCCCATCCACTTGCCATCCACATACCACCCACTTGCCACCCACTTTCCGCCCACATCCCACGCACTTCCAAAACAACTTACCACCCAAACCCATTCACATCCTACCCACATCACATCCACTTCCCAACCACTTCACAGTTGTCATCCCGGCGGTATTTCCAACATCGGAAAATGAAAACACAAATGAATTATCATTTCGACCTTACACACCGAGTTTCAAGTCAATCGTGTGAAAAATAGTATTTTTCATGCAGAATTTTCCGGAATTTTTACGCTTAGGGGCGGGATTTTCCGACATTGGAAAATCACATTTTAAAATATTTCGTATTCTGCCCTTACAAACTGAGTTGCAAGCTAATCGGATGAAAAATTGGTTTTTGCAAGCCGAATTTTCCGGCCATTTTCCTCGTGGGCGGATTTTCCGAAATCGGGAAAACACGTGCCGAATCATTTCGCGTACTTTGCTTACAAACCAAGATTCAAGTCAATCGACTTTTCCGACTTTTCGGGTTAATTTCTCAAATTTTTTTTTCTTAGTGCGCGCCTGCATAACTAAAACGAAGGTCTATGCCAAATCTCAAACCTGTAGGATAAGCCGTTTAGGCTGGGCGTTGATAATATGTCAGTCGGGCGTACACATTTATATATGGGGCATTCCATGCAAAAAAAGTTTTTTTCTGGGATGATGTCTCCGAATTGGATGAAAATTGGCTCAAAGGAAGCTTATTATGGGAGCTTTTTTTGAGCTCTTTTGCAGATTTTCAACGCTTAAAAGTGTAATATTGTGATTTTTTTAATTTTTCAATTACTCGAAAACGGTTTAAAATAGAGCTTTGCAGTTTTTTTCCATATGTTCATCATCGGTGTCCACACCAAGACGAAGTCGTTGAAAGTCTTTTTTATACCTTATTCTGTAAGTCTTAAAACCAAAGCGTTCTTTTCTGGGTCCTAAAAATTTATTTAATTACTTAAAGGGTGTTTGGCCAAAAAAAGAACCATAAATAAAATTTATAAGATATTTTTGATAAAATTTCTCATACTGATATTTTTGGATTTTTATCAAAAATATGCCTAAATTTTACAAAATATATACAGGTGATTTTTTTAATAATAAAAAGTTGACATTGTTTTATGTTTTTTTTTTGTGTTTATTTGTTATTTTGTTAAATTTGTTTATTATTTGTAAGATGATTTTGTTTTTGTTAAATTTGTATGTTTTTATTTTTTTGGTTTGTTGTTAGGTGAAAATACAGTGTGTTTAAAAGGTGTACACAAATATTATTAATATTTAAATAAGACCCACTCTTTTTATTATGAGCAAAAAAGGAGAGAGAGTGATAGAGAAAGAGAAGCTAACAAAAATCTTTACCTTAATAATTTTTTTCTTTATATTTTGTATTATACAGCCAAGTTGTTTGAGTGAAAACGTAAGTATTCTCACATGTGCTTGTTGTTGGCGCGATCGCTTTTCCAAGTAACCTTTTTCTCTTCAATGTGAATAGAAAAGAAACCATTAAATTGTCATGTTATAGTATGTGTGTGAAAACGAAAAAAACGTTTCTCGCCCTCCGTCATCTTGACAGCTTGGCGCTGTGATCTTGACAGTGGATGGAAAAGGGGGATGAACAATTCTGATTCACGTTTTGACGCTCTTGATCATTTTTGAAGTGCGCGAAACATCAATAAAAACAAGCATTTTCCGGGAATTGTTTTCTTACAGCCTTTTGTTAACCAGAATTTAAAGATGCATGCGTTTTGTATATGCACAATGGATGGCAGACCATTTTTAGTTGGAGAATCTTAAGCCCAATTTTCAAACAAATGGGATGCGAAAATTTGATCAAACAGCAAAATTTAAGAGATGCGAATGACAAATCAGGCATTCTTGCGAAGGACATTCAAAACAAGAACGAGACATTCAACACGTTGTTGTTTTAAGAACTGAGAAGATGTTCTTTACACCTTAGGGACGTTATCATACAAGTTCTGAATCGATTCGAGACTGGAACTAAACAGATATACCCCTGTACCAGCCTGGATTCGTCAGCGCTATATTTCTGTATAGGAAATTTGAATTTAGTACATTTACTTAACAAATGATATTCCAAATGGGGCCGCTTTTGTCTGCATAATTTGTCAAAGTGATATTTAAAACCCATAACCGTAACCCTAACCGAAACCCGAAACAGAATGAGATTAACAACCGTAATACTTACAGTAGCCCATACCCCACAACCGTAATATAACCGTAACCGGAAAAAAGCGGTCGGCGAAAACAGGAAGCGGAAGTCTAACCGTTATTCGTTACGGTTTTAGTTTCTGCTTATAAATATTATCAGTTAGTGGTTGTGTCGCCTCCCCCTCTAGCATTTTTTTAAGTTCTTTGAAATTTGAGCTTAATCCCGGTCAAGTTTGCTTTCAGCCATTCCCTTTGGCTTGAGTTGTTCCCGAATGGCTTCATTTTTTTCAAATGGGAGCTAAAAAGTTTTAGCATCGCAGGGATGTTGAGGTCAAAGATTTAAGCAAATCTAAATGACATCAAAATCAAACCAAAAACCAGCATCTGCTTGTTGCAATTTGTTTAGTCGTCCAGAAACTGGGTTAATTTCAGCGGTCGCGACTTTTATTGCATTCAAAACGCGGCGGCACACAGACACACACACAAGTGAAGCTCACAAAATAATCAGCAACTGGAACACACTCACGTATCAATGAGCAATGGATGGATACTGGCGAAATGGCAACTGGCAAACGGGTACTGGCAAACGCTAGCAGCAGGAGCCGGAGCCGTTCAACCGTGCGGGAGAGTCAAGAGCCAGTCCACTAATCTAATAGTCCAGTTGATGGTTGCACGCGCACTGCAACCCTTTGGGGGTTCCTTCTAATTTGTGCCTGCATTTTTAGTATTTATGGGGTTCGCTTAGCGAACGGAACAACTGCCACAAGCGTTGCGTATACGCCACCCATCCACACTGGACGGCCAAAGAATTAGGCAACGTTTTCATGTCACTTGGACATTTGTCGTAGTTGTTGTGTTCTTGTTACCTGACATTTTGTTTATGGCCAAAGCCGGCAGCAGACGTAAATTTATGGCTGCTCGTCTAATGACATAATTGGAAGAAACAACTCAAGGGGTCTGCAATTAATTTACGATTGGCCCAAGTGGCTGCCAAGCTGCTCCGGCTCCAGCTCCTGTCGGAAGGCTATTAAATTTTTAGTTAAGCTGCTTCACTTATTCCCCTTGCGAATTGAATTTAAAAGGCAGTCCATACATACTTGTACTGCCAACGCAGAGAGGCTGCATCTATTTCAATTTGGTGGTGGCTCGATGCCAAGATGTGTGCTGCTGCTGCCACTGCTGCTGCTGCCGGATCAACATTTCTCTTTGTCTGCTTTGGCGGAGAGCCTTCAACGCCTCTGCAGCAGCTGGCAGTTGCTTAATCCGTTCGCCGCTTTCATTTTCCATGCCATTTATGCGGCCATATCGGGCATGCAGCAGACGGTAGCCATGTGTTTTAGTGTGCTTACTGTGGCCAGCAAGCAGATTAATTCATTTTTTTCGTTTTGTTTTCTTTCTTTCGACGTTCAACCCTGCAAGAACAAAAGGAAAAACTAGCTGAAATGCATGCTAAAATGAAGTATGTGAGATGGAATTGATCACAAATCGGAACGATATTAAGAGTTGAAGAAAGGAGGATTATGTTCCTTTCTCTGAACCCAGGCGATGGAAGTGTCTTTGTTTGCTATACGGTTACGGAAGCCTTATTCTGTTTGTTTCTTAGTTAGTATTTATATTTTTTATATATTTTTCTTTTTTTTTTTTTTTTTTTTTGGTGGTCCTTATTATACACCCACCCATCCAATTTTTTTAATTTTTGGTTTATTTTAATAATTGGTTTTTTATTATTTTTTTTTTATAAAAAAAAAACCCCCCCCCCCCTAATTTTTTTTTTTTTTTAAAAAATTTTTTTTTTTAAAAAATTTTTATGTCCGATGAAGCCCATTGTCACATTGAATGGGGACCGATATTAAGCAAAATTGCCGTAGGTTTACGCCACTGAAAATCCTGAGAGAGATTCAAGAAGTGTCTCTTCATGACGAAAAAGTCACAGTTTGGTGCGGCGTTAGTGCGAAAACGGTCATTGGGCCGTTTTTCTTCCAAAATGAAAATGGCCATGCTGTTACCATCAACCAGGAGCGTTATCGCGACATGATGACCAATTTTGTGATGCCAATTATTCGCGATAGCGTATGAGGCAGTTTTGGTTTCAACAAGACGGCGCTCCACCGCACACAAGTCGCATAACAATCGATTTTCTGAAGAAATTGTTTCCGGGCCGTTTTATGTCGAAAAGTGGTGATTTGGACTGGCCACCGCGTTCGCCTGACTTACGCTTCTTGGGATATTTGGGGGATATTTGAAGTCAAAGGTTTACGTTAACAAGCCAAGGACCGTAGAAGAGCTCAAGGACAACATTCGTGAAGAAATAGCCGCTATTCCGGCCGAAATGTTGGCGAAATCGATGGAAAATGCTGCAAAAGGGCACAATACGCCATCAACGACAGAGGCGGCCATTTGAGAGATATCATATTCAAAAATTGATGTAAACAAATCTACTTGAAACAAATTAAATGATTAAGATTGCCAACCGCCAAATTTTTTTTTTTCTTTGATTTTTTAAAAAACATGGGTCCGTCGAATATGGGCAACCCTGTAGTTCCAATTTCTTAAACAGAATTTTCAGCATTATTTTCGCCAGTTTTAAAGTTTTAGAAACATATTCATTAAGAAGTGAGATTGTTCATTAGAACTGTTTAATTCTCAGATTTAATCAAACACCATGTGCATTTAACAAGGTGAATGTGTATGCCTAGGTTCACCTTATTAATTCCACCATGAACAGAGTGATACGCAAAAGCCAAAACTGACAATGGCCTTCGCACTTCTGATAGGGAATTGAAAAACGCCCGTCTTAAAATTAAACACAAAGTTAATGTTTTTTTGCAAAAAAAAAAATCAGCAACACACTTCCATTACACGAAAACATTTTATTTTACAAACATTTCTGCCTTCGCTCCATGCAGCTAGCTGTGGCTAGTTATCTTATCTCTGGTTTAATGTGCTTATTCTTATTATCCGATGCGTTTTGGATTGTCGTTATAGCAGTATGTCGCAGTAGTCAAGCTCTGTTCGCACAGGCCAAAATAAAGAACACTGCTTATACCTTAGCCCCACATAAAATGCATCCGAAAGTTGTTGCCTGGTCACACTACATTGTCGGAGCAGCTCTGTTAATAATCAAACAATTTCCGTTCTGACAAGCGTCTGACTACCTAGCTTCTATGCTTTATAACTGTTTATCACCAATGTATTCCAGGCACTTCGTAGTTATGCCAGCCGATTAGAAACAGTACGGCGCATAATAAATAAGCAGCTAACTTTAGTGAATAAACTCATATGTATGTATAATGTTCATTGTACTAGAAGAGGAAAAACCGAAATAAACCCGTATATTTGTTTCTGTATCGGTACTGATAACCGGTTTTGTAAATAAAGGTTATATGGTTACGGTTATAAAAAAATTTTTTTTTCGGTTACGGTTACGGTCTCGGTTTCAAAATTTAAGGTGTTTTTAGCGGTTACGGGTTACGGTTTCGGTTACGGTTTTGGTCTGCGGTTTCTAAGTATCACAGCTATATTTTCAAAATCCCTGTAGGACATGGTATAAGTATCAAAAATATGTCTTTCAAATATCAAAGGGATATCATTGGTGTTCACCAGCACAAATCGATGACAAACAAGTGAGAAAATCGGTCAAGCCCGACTATATTTATGCTCTGTGCCTAGAGTAGGAGCTGAATGCATTGCTGCTGCTGCGCTGATCTCTGAATTTCTCTCTCACTCTCTCTCTCTCGCTCTCTAAGATTGTGCGGTTGGTTTTGAAAGGGTAGGAGGGGGTGGCGGGGAGTGATTCACTTATTAGCTCATAACTAGAGAACCACTCATCCGATCTTTATCATTTCTACGGCAAATCGATACAAATTGCTAATGACTAACTATCTCTAGAAGGTACAAATCATCTATCTACAAAACTGTGGGAGATATGACGTTTTTTCGAAACTGCGGGGGCGGGAGGGGGCGTGGCAAAAATTAAAAATGAACTCGATCTGCCTGCAAGTATAAGAAGCATTTGTCCCATACATGTCAAACCTCTATCTCTTACCATCTCTGAGATCTGTTTGATCATACGGACGGACAGACAGACGGACAGACAGACGGACATGGCTATATCGACTTGGCTGTTGATGCTGATCAAGAATATATATACCTTATAGGGTCGGAAATGATTTCTTCTACCTGTTACATACTTTTGCACAAACTTTATATACTCTATGTACCTTCGGTCGGTTATGAGGATCAGATTTTGTCTGAACGAATGTGATGTGCCATCATGAAGTTTAATTTTGTGATTGTGATGGAGCAAATGTTATTTGCTTAGTTTGATTTTGTTAAATGAACTGGCAGACGGCGTGGTTTCGGATGCAAATCATGTAAGCAAATGCAAGAGTCTGGAGACTGTCCTGGTAATGCTAGAAGAGGAATGTTTGAAAAAGCGCATTTTCAAAGAGAAAAACCCCCCACAACTAACTAGTGGGTTTTTGCTAACGGTCAAAAATTACAGGATGCACCAGTTTGAAGAACATTTCTGAATGTCCCGGGCATTATTTCAGGTACTCTCAGCTTATTCCCATTAAAACAAATCGTTTTATTTATTACTCTTTAAATACGCAGAGTTTTCTACAAATCGTCTCATTAAAAGTGGTGTCCCTCAATGAGCCAATTTCCCTTGTACCTTTGGATAATTGGTAACGCTTATGATTTCTATAACAGAAAACAAGTGCCCTCTATCATTTTGCAAGGTGTACGCGACATCACTGGCCGTTTTATTGATGTGTTTGTTGGCCAACCTGGCAGTAAGCACGATGCTCGAGTGTTTAAGACAAGCCCCTTATTTTCAAAACTTTCTAACGAATCAAACCCATTTATCAGCAAAGAACGGCATTTAATTGGCGATTCATCATACCCATTGAGCATCCATTTGCTAACGCCATACAGGGATAACGGCCATCTGAGTGCATCCCATGTTAAATTCAATACAAACTTCAAAAAAACTAGGGATTGCTACAGATCGTTGCGCGCCTTTTGAATTGCGTTGCTCTCTGTCAGTAATTTGTTGGCTTTCTCCAGAGTAGCTCGAATTTTGCAGAGTTCCTCAGTACGAGCAGAAACAGCTTCAATGATCTTATTTTTTTGAAGGTACAGCTGCTACTGCACACCTGCCATTCGCTTTGGCCTTTCTGTGCTGCAGCTTTGTAGTTCACGTTCCTCCGCTTCAAGAGTTGGCATGGAGATATTGGACGTACAATCGGTCAACTCCTCTTTGACCACCATAGAGCTACAAGAAGGTCCATCTATCAGCGTTTTAAACCTGTATTCCTGGAACTCCTCGTACGAGAGGATCTGGATATTATTTTCTTCTTCGGTTACCAGTGTGACCAATGTGCGCGCTCCTGAGACAGCTAGGTCGTTGCCGAAAATGGCCTCCATATCGGAAAAATGTTCTCATTTGGAAGAGCCTTCCCCGGTGCTCCTGTTTTTATTAATTTTAATATAATTTCGTAAAATTTGGCTGGTGAACACGGCCATTATTTGTACAATAGCACATAGCGAATGATGAAATTCACAAGAAGAAGCTGGAAACTCGCTGCTGACCCGAGGCCAACTTCGCAATATAAACGAAGAAAAACTGACCGGCACTCGTTTTCGCTCCTTTGGTATCATATGGTTCGAGATGTTTTTTCCTAGTTTGACGGAGCTTAGCGTGTTTCTCAACGTCATCATGCAAAGTCAAAAAAAAGTAAGTTTTGATTTTTCTCTCATAGCTCTGCTCCAGGATTTGTCGTAATGTGAATATCTGTTCTGTGTTGGATTTACCAGGTCTAAGCCACACTGATAATATGATATTATCATAGACAGTTTAATCAAAAGTATAAAGTTATCATAAAACTCCCCTGAGAAGATAAAAAAGTTATTTTAAGCTAATTTAAGCAGAAATGACCAAAAATCTAGACGTGATCGACTATTCCCAAAGACAGAGTCGCGTTTAATATACTGGACCTTGTTGCCTAGTGTAATTGGGACTTTGAAAAGTCGCATTGAGGACACATTCTTGAATGTCCAAACTTTGAGAATATACTACAAACAAAAAAAAACCAAATTTTCAACTAAAATACCTTTTTATACATACTAGAAAAAAGTCATTCGATACTTACTGCTGCACAAGGTGCACAAACCATAAAATTTCAGGGTATTGAAAGAATTTATCACAAAAATACATCAAATTCTTAGTCAACCAAAGGGACACAATATTTTGTAACTGTGCCGGCAGCTTACACTTCGACGCCAGCATTTACGCATTACCTCAATTCAATTCATCAACATGTCGCCCAAACGGATTCCCATAAGGAGGTATGCGTTCATGGATTACAATTGTGCGATTGTAATAAGTGCGAAGCGACGCTGAGCTGCCTGAGCAAAGAACTCATCAAATTTTTATATTGATACGAAAGAAAGCCAGAAGTGCTACAAAATTTTTACAGCTTAACACGCGATTAAATTCTAATATGAGTTTTATAACATTGAAGTTGTCAGGTGGCAAGTCAGTTAGTCGGAGCGGGAGAATAAAGCTCAAACCATTGACAAGTTGTCATTAAACATGTTTATTGTTAAGTATATAAAGCAAGCCGAGCTGCAAAATGAGTAATCTTTGATGAGGAAGGGCACCGGGGGACTCACTTTGGTTTTATTAAATCGCTTAGTGGCAAGTGGAAAATTTCGTTGAGTTGATAAAGATTGATTGATGGATGGTCGGTTGGTTGGTTGGTTGGTTGGTTGGCATGACAAATGAAGTTGTCATAATTTGGATATATTTAGAAAACTGTCTCAAGCCGAAAGCAGCACTTTAAGGAATTTCCTTAAAATGTATGCAGCTTCTACTTGTAATTGCCACTCATGTGAGTGTCGGCTGTGCCAGCAATTCAGCTTTTTATTCACTCATATTAACCTGGGCTTAGTCCGTGAGTTAAATTAAATATTACAACATAGAAGTAAAACGTAAAAGCTTGTAAGTGCATACAATTTCATCATCTGTGTTGCTGAAATTAAATGACATTGCCACCTGACACTGGGTAGTACACTTGGAAAAAAAGAGTCATTCGTTAGACTAATTGGAAAATTGCAACATTTCTAAGTCAGAACCAAACCGTAACAGAATCACTCTAAGCCCCTTCTGTTGGCATTTGGGCACTGGCGCAGTATATATTCCATCAGTAGATTAAAGAAGTCACACAATAAAACCTCTTTTGGTATCAAATGATTAGGAGAGTTTCTTTCCTATTTTGACGGACGTTTAAGTGCTTCTCAACGTCATCATGCAAAGTCGAACATACTTTGCTGGTATACCAAAAGTAGACAGGGCTTTAAAGAACCTTGACCTTTTCGGTGTGTCGAAGGTATCAACAAAAAGAGGGTATAATGTTAATATCTGGTCGGTGGTGGATTAACCAGGTCTAAACCCACACTGATAAGGTCCAATCAGTGTGTTAATAAGCGGCTTTAGACGTTCACAAATAATGCGCGACAGAACCTTACATGCGATGGGAAGCAGACTGATCCCGCGGTAGTTGGCGCAAACTGCAGGGTCTCCTTTATTAAAGATTGGGCAAAGAACACTTAGATTCCAATCGTCGGGCATGCTTTCGTCAACCCATATGCGGCAAAGAAGTTGGTGCATGCACCTTACCAATTCTTCCCCTACAGCCTTGAATAATTCAGCGGGCAGCTCATCAGCGCCTGGTGACTTGTTGTTCCTCGAGGAGACTCGGAGTACCTGAGTATCTTCTGGGCAGTCTCATTGAGTGTGGTATACGCTTCCACTGTTCGTATATATCGGAAGGGAATGGGGAGATTTCCTGAGCAGTTGGGCGAGTTTAGCTGTGTAGGCTTCAGAGGTCCCTTGTGATTGCAGCTTCTCGACGTTTTTCGACGCGTGCCACACCGTGAGGCATGTGCGTACCTTGCACATTGGCCGGAATTGTCTTTTTTTTGCATAAACTCCAAAAATAAAGATAGAAAGTTGAAACATAAAATATTTACTATTTATATTATAATTAATTTCGCTATTTTTCCGGTGTGACCACGCCACCCCCGCCACCTACACACATCCGCTCCGTCAGTTCAAAAACTCTGTCTACTTAACTTTGCACGAAGCTTTTAGATACATTTAAGCTCTACATTTGTTACCACCGGGCGGATCGGAAGACTATAGCATATAGCCGCCATAGGAACGATCGGCCGAAAAACCCGTTTTAGTGAGAAAAACTTTTGTTTTCGATACAAACTTCACAAAACCTCCTATATACTCGTTTTCCATGCTTTTTCAAATTCCAGCAAGTTTTACGAAAATCGGATTACTATATAGTAAAACTGCCATTGAAAAGATAGGTCTATGAAATATTCTCACTAAGAAAAACTTGTTTATTGTCAATGATATCGGTCCAAAACTCAAAATTGTCAAATACAATATGCTTTCACATAGTTCTGCTTAGTTTGGTCCAAATCGATTGACTATTGCATATAGCAGCCATAGGAATAATCGGACGAATGAGTGAAATTGTGGAATGCAAATTATTAAAATTTATGAAGTATAGATGAACGGTATATGAACTTGAGTTGAGCCGAATATAACTTTCCTCTATTATTTGATGTCATTCAGCTTTCAAGAAAGTATTTCGGTTCATTTGGTCGCACACTCAGTCAACCAAACTTAAAGCAAACCGCTTTGACGAAAATTTACCTTGTCTACATATATTCAAATATTTCTTAGTTGCGCAAATATGCGCTTAAGTTGTTAACTCTATTTAAATATATACACAATAACACAGAGTTCCACATTAGCACTTTCGGCAATACGGCGTAATCTTGCTAGTTCTGCTCCACGAAACACAAGAATTGAGAATATGTTATACTTAAAATATGTTGCAACATTAACATTAAATACAGCACGAAATAAACAAATGGTAATTCCGCCGAATGTGCATTGGTCGAAACTGAAACACAGCACCCCAAACGCAAATATTTCGAGAAGCTTCTTGTCCACCTAATGAACTTGCACAATCTCTCACCCTGCAAGCAACGCATTCTCGCCTCACAAGAAAAGACCTACCAACCCAGCGACTGAATTAAAGGGCCGCGGAACATAAACCACCTCCAATAGGGGATGGTTTTATAATAGTTTCTAGATTAAGATTCGAAAACTTATTGTTAGTCTCATTAAGAAAAGATTCAATAAACTCCAAACAGCTAAAAAAAACGAGAGCGTAAGTTAAAGTCGGCTCTAACCGACTTCGATATACCCGTTACTCATGGAAAAACATGTTCAACAGTATTCCTGCGTTCCTTAGTGTGAACATTCGAAAAGTATGCTACATTTATTTAGGGTGGGAGGGGTGGTAGCAAGGGGGCTTGGTTCACTTTTTTGTTCATAACTTGAGAACCGTTCATCCGATCTTAAAAACTGTAGGAGATACAAGGTTTTTGCCAAATTGCGGATGCGGGAGTGGGCGTGGCCAAAATTTGAAACAAACTTGATCTGCGTGCAGATAAAAGAAGCATTTGTCCCATACATGTCAAATCTCTATCGCTTACCATCTCTGAGATCTAGGTGTTCATACAGACGGACGGACGGACGGACAAGGCTATATCGACTCGGCTGTTGATGCTGATCAAGAATATATATACTTAATATGGTCGGAAATGATTCCTTCTGCCTGTTACATACATTTGCACGACTTTAGTATACCCTTTTTACTCTACGAGTAACGGGTATAAAAACGCTAGGCACGGCCAAAGTATACTTAACAAGGTAGCCCCTCTAAAACTGGAACATAAAGTATTACTGTACAAAAGCATCATAAAGCCTGTCTGGACTTATGGATCGCATCGAGCAGTGTGGAGATTCTTCAAAGGTCTCAATAAAGGATACTCAGAACACTCACTGAAGCGCCATGGTACATTCGCAACCAGTGTATCCACAACGACCTAAGGATCCCATTGGTGGAAACTGAAATACTGCACCTGAAACGCAAGTATTCTTTTTTTTTACCAGCAGTTCCACCTTTTTTTCAAAAGGCATTCTCGCCTCAGAAGGAAAGACCTACCAACCCTGCGACTGAATTAAAGGGCCCGGAAAATAAACTACCTCCAATAGGGATGGTTTATAATAGTTTCTAGATTAAGATTTGAAAGTTTGAAATAAATTAAAAAAAGCTAAAACAAAACAAAAAAAAAAAAGAGTCCGTTGAATATTTCTTGTTGTTTCTCTGTTGAGGGAGCGGACATTCCAGGTGCATATCCTCAAATCGTGGTCCTTAAAACGTTTGCTTGGGTCGTCGTCAGAGGGGGTCCGCATCCGAGGCAATGTATCAGCAGTTTTCATTGGTGGAGATGAACTAACCCACCATATTGTACTCTGTCCGGAAGGGCGAATCACCGCTCACGTTAGCCAGCAGCGCTACAGATGCATCGCTTTGTTACCACTGGTCGCCACGAGGAGGTGTGAGCCGACTTGAGACGCAATAAGCCAGTATCACGCGGGGTTCGCCAAGTTGAACCGATCAGCAGCTTTACCTGACTACATACGACCCCATTAGGGACCACACGATCTATGACTAGAAGTTCTGAACCACCACCTCTGACAGCTGTTTGATATAAAAGTTTAAATATCAGTTTTGGTATGATTTCTTTTATTCGCTGGTTAAAACTTTATTATTGGGAAATCAACAGAGGGAAAACCTTGTTCAGAAAATAATTTGCCTTCAACTTTGAATAAGAACAAAATAGTCTCAAAATTCTTGAGAACAAATGTTCCTGGAATGAGTGAAGTTGTTCTCAATCGGATAATATTTATTTTAAGCAACAACAAAACCGGTATTCAACAGAGAGATATACAAGAGAGCGAGCGAATGAGAGCGATCTCTATCTTCTTTTTGATCTCTATCTTGTCAGTTCAACAAAGCATATGTAGCCCTCTAGACGTGAATCTGCAAAAATGTACAATGGCTGAATGTGCTGGCGCATCATTCCATACGTTAATAGTGCATAAGGTACCGGGTTCAATTCCCAATCAAGCCCGAACAAATTTTTCTGGGTTTTTCTGATATACATACTTAAATGAAACGAATCAGGTGGAGCGGGTCGTTGAAGCGATGAGGGAGAAGCAGCAGCGCTCATAGCTAGGAGTTTCGCCTCCCTTCACTCATTTTGAGTCCAATGTTTTCGGTTTTTTTCCCTCTGTGTACCAATTGAAGAATAACTCTCTAACTCATAGTTTTTCTACTACAATATCATATCAATATACACTTAGATAGCACTTGAATCACATATATAAATATGCAAGCTTTTGGCCAAGTTTTGTCGTTTGGATAAAGGAACAGAGTGACTTTTTCCGAAAATATTCCCAACTTGAACTCGGTGTTTCCTCGAAGTGTATGCCAAGCATAAACAATGTCCAATCAACACGCAAGACACACATTACATTACCCGCCGCGCCGCTGCTTCAGCAGCTGAATGAGCCACTGATTGTGCGGCCCAAGTGGTTCGTTGGCTGATTAGCGCAACTTTGTTTGACCCACACTAACCATGAGACTGAGACCATCATATTGGTCATATGCTAATTTATTTGATTCGCCAACTTAAGAACTGCCAGCTTTGCGCTCAGCAATCAAAATGTGTAGAGCGAAAAAACATGGCAGAGAACACAGGACAGTTGGCCATTGTGTGGAGGTGGAGGTGGAGGCTGTCGGACCACTTGTCGCTGTTTGCTATTGTAGCCCGCATTTGAAATAGTTTCACGAAAACAACTGCAGCAAAAATGGTTTATTGTCCTTAGACGGCATCCTTCTCTCCTCCTCCTCCTGTTCTCATAGTGGAATGGCGTTGCTTTGTGTCGTTCTCTGTCTTTCTTGTTGCTTGTCTTGTCGCCTTTTTCTCGGCTGTCAGTAGCAATGGCAATGACTCTGGCTTTAAGCTGGACACTTTTAACTGAAACTGGATTTAAGAGCACACAAAACAGCATTGTGTCTGGGCTTGATTTGCAAGTCGATTTGATTGTCGATTCGAGTGTCTCGGCTATTAGCTCAACTTTTAAATACTTCTCCGGTACACAATGTGCACTTTCATTTCGGGAGGACAAAAGCCGCTTTAGAACTCATACAAGACCATGGAAATGGACTTTGGCTTAGCAGTTGTCTCTAAAGTTGACCCAACAGGCCAGATGCAGCCTGCAGGGGAATGAGTTATAAATAAATTTATTTAAAATAACTTTTTCTTGGTACAGTAAAGTGCATTTAAGCTCTTGACTCTGGTTGCACTTGCTGGCCTGGTAAAAAGTTCCCAAGCCACAAAATACAAACGCACACGCACAGGATGCTTGCAAACTTGCACCTGTTTACATCAAATTACAAACTGAGTTCAGACCTGACCACTCTCACTCAAACCACACACACACACACACACACTTGTTGTTTCTCTTTTTGGTATTAGGTTACCCTGAACAAACATAAATATTTAACATTTCAGGCAAAATTGTTGAAATTTGTCCAAAAGCTCTCGAAGAACAGATTCTCGTATGAAAATTTGAATATAACGCATGTCAAATAAAGTTTTTATTTGTGCTATATCTAAACATTTATATATGAGTGAATGTGTGGTTGTATGTATGTCCTCATCAAAATAGAAATAAATATTTTACTTTTCATCACCACAAAGAGCCAACCATTTCAACCATTTCACAAAAAAAGGAAGTCTAGTTAGGGCTCAGCTTCAGAAAGTATAATGCTTAGTTGGTTTGGTTCATAATCCAGCTCGAGGAACCAGAAAACGAGAAGGCTAAGCTAAAATAAAATATTGTAGCCCTCGAATTCGCTTGTTGTTCTGATGTCGTCTTCAAATATGTGAAAATTTACGAAAAAATGTAATATATGCACAGAAAAAAAAAGATCCCCGTAGAAAGGATATTCGACATATCCACTCTAAGATCCAGTTTTTATACTCTGTACCAAAGGTACATAGAGTATAATAAGTTTGAGCAAAAGTAGGTAACAGGGAGAAGGAATCATTTCCGACCCTATAAAGTATATATATTCTTGATCAGCATCAACAGCCGAGTCGATATAGCCATGTCCGTCTGTCCGTCTGTCTGTCCGTCCGTCCGTCCGTATGAACAAACAGATCTCAGAGATGGTAAGAGATAGAGATTTGACATGTATGGGACAAATGCTTCTTATACTTGCAGGCAGATCAAGTTTATTTTCAATTTTTGCCACGCCCCCTCCCGCCCCCGCAATTTTGAAAAAACGTCATATCTCCCACAGTTTTGTAGATAGATGATTCGTACCTTCTAGAGATAGTTAGTCATTAACAATATGTATCGATTTGCCAAAAAAATGATAAAGATCGGATGAGCGGTTCTCAAGTTATAAGCAAATAAGTGAATCACCCCCGCCACCCCCCTCCCGACCGTTCAAAACCAACGCCGCACAATGTTAGAGAGAGAAGAGAGAGGGAGCGAGAGAGGGAGAGAGAGAGAGGAGAGAGAGAGAGAAACTTAGAGATGAGCGCAGCAGCAGCACTGCATTCAGCTCCTACTCTAGGTACAGAGTATATTATAGTCGGGCTTGACCGACTTTCTCACTTGTTTAAATATCCTTTTCACATTTTTCAGTTCCTTTGGATGAAGAATAAAGATCAATAAACTATACTTTATTTGACAAATTCTTTTTAAGCGAAAATGCTCTAAACGAGCTTAAAATAGGGTGAATGATATTTTTTTTAAGTACGAATTTTGTTGTGGACCTTCATCCAAAAATTTTTATGAAATTTCACTATAACATGATTATAAACAAATAGATATATATAGATAGATAATATTTTTTATTCAGTTATACTTTATTTATACTCTCAAACTTTACAATCAATTACAAAAACCACTTGGACAAAATATTACGACATTGACTGCATGGCCGTCTGTGGGAAATGAGTTGATTACACAAATTCATCTATAATTAGTTTTCTATTTTAAGACATCAGTAAGAACAAAATCGAAAGTTTTCCAATTTTTATCATCAACTCATTCATGGCGGATTTTATTTTAAAACTGAGACATATTCCTTATAAATGTGTGGAAATGCTCAACTTCATTTTTGTTGGATCTATTTTTCCTGGGGTATTATCTTTTTTTATATCTTGACTTGAAAATCCACATTATCATGAGTACAATTATAGTTTGTCATTAAAATAATTCCAGCTTCAACGGTTTTGGCCAACTAATTTGGTAATCTGTTTTCGTTAGAGCAAATAGTGTTTTCTGTATATATCTGAAATGTAATTCAAGGGGTGTGTTATGTATGGGGAGGAAGTACTATTCTAGCATTAGGCAGTATGTTGGCGTATTTTGTGGCAATTTAAGTGTCCGTTTTAGAAAGAAAGTCTGTACCATATCTATCTCATCAAACAATCCGTCTCCCCAAACTTGAGCTGCGTAGTGTGTCTCATTCCACATACAGCCGAAAACAGCTTCCACTTTGCTGTCAAACTTATGACATTTTTCATTAAAAATCTAACACTAAACCATCTCGATCTCCAGTTGCGGAAGTTAATATGGCGATTTGCAAAACTGCAGAAAAGCCCTGTGCCGATCGCATCCCCAAGCAAATTTTTAAAGGAAGCTCCGGGATTTCATTGAGTGTCTTAGATATGTGGCATCAACCATATTATGCTTAACTCAGAGGCACCAGTTTCCTTCCGACTAAATTTCATATATCCCTTATACAAGAAAGGGGACCCAGCGGCAGAATTATAGAGGAATTGATTCCAAAACGCAATGGTAAAGGTGTTCTCCTGATTTTTGTGCTTCGTCAATTGTTTAAGTGACTTTACAAACTGAGCAATTTAGGATTATCGTCGAAAATGCTTGCAGTTATAAAAAGCCTATACGTCGACAATAGGTATTATTTATCCCGCCCAAACTGTTAGTCTGTCTGTCAAGATTCCCACATGTAATAATTTTTAGCTACAGAGTTCATAAGCGATATTCCTCTATAATTTGAAGCTTGCGTTTTTCTTTTATATTGATTGTATTTGAGGGTAATATGCGTTTAGGGCAGAGCTGATTTAGAAAAAAAGATGTCTTGGCGATTCTATAAGAGGACAGAAATACTCATTAAGGGACAGCCTTAACCGCACTGTCCTTCAAATTGACGGTGTATTGAAATAATTTGGGCTTACTATGAAACTAGGAAAGAAATTTGTGCAGAAGCTTAAGGAAACTTAATGATCAATATGTTGCTCTAGGAAAAAATGTTTTGATAAGGAGTTCTATTTAAAAGGCATTTTAGATGTCACTTCAGAAAATTCAATGGAATTGAGTTCTAATGCTGAGGGGCGTGAAACTAGTTGAGGACTTCGATGGGCGTAGTACAAAACGCGATCAGAGTTTTTCAATGCATCGAAGACCACAGACAAGCTTATCCAAGTAGCAAAATAAAAACTCTTATGAACTGAGATTAAGACCGAAACGAATAACGGTTAGGGTTACGGTTACTGTTTTAGCCGATCGCTTTTTTCCGGATACGGTTATTTTACGGTTGCGATATATGAATTACGGTACGGGTTACGGTTATTAATCTTATTCTGTTTCGGGTTTTGGTTACAGCTACGGTTATTGACCATTCTTACCAATAAATGAATTTCTAAAATGTTAAGGTAACAGTACGCCAATAAAAATCGTTCATTCCTCACTTCCATCCACTGTCAAGTTCACAGCTCAACTTGTCAAGTTACCGGCGCCAAGCTGACAATACAAACAAATTGGCTGTGTAATAACAAATATAGGGAAAGATGCGGAATGTAAAGATTTTGGTTAGCTGCATTGTCTCTTTCTCGTTCGATCTCTTTCCTTCTGTGCCCATTAGCAATGTAATAAATAAGCAGGCAAATTTAGTGAATAAATTCATCTGTACAGGGTTTGTCCGGAAAGTAATAGAACTGATTTTCTTCCGCAGCGACTGTACTTCGGATTCGGTAGAGGGCGTTCCTAGCTAACGAACGAGCGGCTGGTCAGTTGTTTCCGAGCACCTGGAGAGTCAGGACAGGCATTTTCGCGCGACGTGTTTCTGTGAGTGGTGCAAGCCGGCAAGAGGTACGCGATTAAATTCGGTGTGAAACTCGGTAAATCTGCGACAGAGACGTTTGATATGATCAAGCAGGATTACCCAGATGTTGCTTTAGCAAGAAGTGGTGTGTTTCGATGGCACCAGGCCTTTCTTGAGGGCCGGGAAGTGGTGGAAGACCTTCGACTTCGACAAACACCGACAATGTGACACGTGAGCGCAAAGTTTTGAACTCAGACCGTCGACTAAGTATTCGTTTAATTGCCTAGATGTTGAATTTACCAAAATCTGTGGTTCATGACATTGCGACGGAGCATTTGAACATGCGCAAGGTGTGCGCGAAGAGGATCGCAAAAGTGAGCTTGAAAAGTGACTTCTTGTGAACAGCTACCGGACCATAGCCGGCATCCCAACGCTTCTGCAGCCGCCCTACAGAAGAAAAAAGCGAAGAAAAAATGTATTCCTAAACCCCGGTTCCAACCCGAACCTAGGTTCAGCAACCTGCTGAACCAGCTCCGGTTTTTCCCCTTTTATGTTAGAAAAATATCAAAATAATTTTCAAAACCCGAACAATGCCGGCCATTCTGGCTGCTGTACATAAATGCATAAGCAAGCAAATAGATAATCAAACAGTGCAAATATCTGGCCAAGACCAACTTTTTCCTACATCCAAGGGCCAAGTGTAAACTCCATACAACGTAAGTCGACCACAAAAAACAAACTTGGCCACATACCAAAAACTTCGTCTTCGGAGTCAAGTGGAAGGCGCCCTGGTCAGCCGCAGGTGATAAAGTTGAGAGAGCAGGCGGCCCACTTTGTGGCGTTGCCAAAACATTTACATTACATTTAACAGCAGGCCAACAAAAAAAATCAGAAAACAGAAAATAAATAATTTTCGCGCAAATAGTTTGCTGATGCAACAAACCCTTTGACCAATCGCCGAAAATGTTTTGCAACTTTTGTGGCAACCGCAACATCATAAATATTTTAGGTTGCGGCCAAGTTTCCGCTTCTGTTTAGTGTTTTTCCGTATATTTCACTCATAAAGCAGAAACAAAAAAAGTGGCCACAAATTATTTAAATTCCATCTCGCCGCATCCCACTCTTTAGCATTCAGCTTTAATTACACAAAGTGCTTTTGTTCTACATAATTAGCGAACTGCAGCTGCAGTCCCCATAACGTGTCCAAATCCACCGCCATCATGAAGGTAGCACTAGAGGTACCGAGATAAGCTTTTTACTTTGCTTCGCATTAAACAAAACATTAAAATAATCAAGCGAAATGCCAACTGACCGCCCCTGGGGATAATCCAGTGAATCAGCGAGAGTGAGCGAAAGAGAGAGAGATGAGAAATTTCTCTGCTTGGGAGGACAAAGGAAGCCTTAAAATGTACATAGCCAATACCCATCCAAATCGACCCATCTGTCAACAACGTGGGAGCTGGGCATTGAACTTCGACAGCAGTTTGCATCCAAGGCAGGGGCCTAGGCCAAGTACAAAAGGGGGGATGAAAGAATTCTTATTATTAAAATTAGCTTGATGTAAATCTTGTTGAGCAACAAACACCAGCAGGGCTATGAAACGGTTTGAAACCGAAATTTAATTATTTTGTCCCACATTTTTTTTTTAATAAAAACCAAATTATATTATAATTGTTGTTTCTAAAAAAAAAACCAACCCACTTTAAAAAAAAAAAAAAAAAAAACCAAACCAAAAACCAAATAAAACAACATCACCAAAAACATTAAAAAAAAAAAAAACTTGACGCACATCTTTAACCTAAGCATGAAATCCCTAATAATTCCGAATATCTGGAAAACAGGAAAGGTAATACCCATCCTCAAACCAGACAAACCGGCAGAACTTGGCTCATCGTACCGTCCAATAACACTGCTATCCCCAGTCATTAAAATCATGGAAGCACTCCTACTTCCTATTCTAAAAGAACACCTCTCCCCAGCCAACACCCAACATGGCTTCAGGTCAGGAAGAAGTACGACGACCGCACTCTGCGAGCTGACAACAGCAGTCACAACAGGGCTAAACTCCTCGCGCCCACACGAAAGGTCCATCATAGTGGCTCTAGATCTGTCAAAAGCTTTTGACACTGTGAACCACAGTATTTTACTGGAAGACCTATTGCACAGTGACCTCCCTAACACTGCAAAACGATGGCTCTCAATCTACCTTAGAGGCCGACAAGCCCAGGTCGAGTTCAGGGAGCCAAGTCCAAAACAAGAATAGTAAAACAAGGAGTACCTCAAGGAGGAGTCCTGTCACCACTACTGTTCAACTACTATATTGCAAATATCCCACACCCGCCTGAAGACATCAAACTCATATCCTATGCAGACGACTGCTCCATAGTCACCACCGGAAGGAACATTCAAGACCTGGAACTAAGGATAAATTCATACCTGCCCTGTCTAAATGACTTCTTCCTAAACAGGAACCTTAGCCTTTTTACCCCCCAAATCGTCCGCCACCCTTATAACCCACTTGGACCAAAGAGTAAAACATTCGTTTACATAGAATATAATGTTTTTTTACTTTTCCGCATAACAGCTGTAATGAAACAGGATTTTAATGTTTACGGGTTAAAAATTTTAGTATTTTCCCATGTTGAAATGAGAAAGCTAAACGCGCGCGGAATAAACCGTGTGGGAAGGCCTAAAAATATAAATAAGGGTGTGGTAAAAATAAAAAAAATTTAAAAGGTGAAAAACAGAAAGCCACATTCGGCGTGCAGAAAGCTACACAAAAGAAGCTGGGTTGAAACCGTCCGAAACGTGTAGAAATCCTACATTTTTAAGTAGCTTTTTATTCTTTTTTTTTTACACAAATTAAAATTTTTTTTAATTACCTGGTAGACTTGAAGTCCCGGACTGCAACACGATTGGAATGGAGGTTTGAGACGTCTCTGCCACGTAACGAGTGTAAGGCAAGGCCTCTAAGACATTACTTGCATTGACCCAGCTAAAGGCAAATCCAATATTTGCTTGCTTGTAATTCCGTTCAACCTAACGCACCGCTATTTATATACAGGCAACACAAATTTGAGCACGATTAGTGTAGATTTTCAACACGCAGCGCTTAGATTTTGTAAATCTAAACGTACATTTGAAAATCCCACACGCCACGTGTGAACGTCTGCACGTCGCGTGTGGCTTTCTGAATTTACACGTACCGAGGCAATTTAACAGGGCGAAATACGTTGCGTTTAAACGTTTCTACACGCGCTGTGTAGCCAAATTTGTTTTCTGTGTAGATATACTTTCGATAGAGTCACTTTCGGACCTCTACTCTCCAAAACACTGGAGGATGTGATAAAGAAGGTTAGATGCAGAAACAAAATAATAAAAGCAATAGTAGGAAGCTCGGGGTAATTATAAAGAAACCATAACCATCACCTATAAATCTATCGGCAGATCCATGATTAATTATGCCGCGCCCATCTGGTCTCCCGTCATAAGTGATACACAGTGATAGCGTTACGAGTGGCCACTGGGTGCCACAAAATGACGCAACCCGACCACCTGCATCAAGAGACTGAAGTCCTTCCTGTCAAGAACCACAACACTTCTTTGACGCTGCAATACCTTATAGGATGTCAACTTGCGACCACCCGGCATCCACACTAGTACTACCTCCAATATGTCACGCAGGAAAACCTGAAAAGGAACTGAGTAAATGCTAGAACAGGACCCATTCCAGCCGTTCACCTGCACAGAAGCTGAGAAAGTCGCTCACACAAGGATGGTCGCCAGAACAATTGAGAGGTAGCAGGACAACATTATCATCGGAGGTAGGCCGCCATCCATTAACCCAGTGGAAGAGTCACTACCCAGACGCGTGAGATCCCAACACGACACAAACCACCTCTTCAAATGTCCCCTAAATCCCACCGACCTCACTACACTAGACGTTGGGACCCATCCGATCAGTATTTAGAGACTTGTGGGACTCCAGTAGCTGATCGCCCCAGACGACTTTCTGGGGAAAACCTAGCCATCGCAAAAGAAAATTCGCTTCCGACCTGGTCACTGTGGTAGCTGTAGCTGTGGCATCGATCGAATTCTGTTCAATGTATTAGCAAGTAAAGCTGAGGTCCACAGGCAAAATAATTTGCCCAAATTTTGATGGAAAATTGACTAAATACGCCACTTTAGGATACTTTTCGGCTATTTTTTATCAAATTGCTTAAGTATAAAACAATAGTTATAGTTTTAAGTTGTGCAAAATCTGTAAGCATGGCTATTTAGAGAAATTTGTATGAAAATTTGGGCAAATTATTTGCCTGTGGGACCATAGCTTAACATTATTATAAATAACTAAATGTTTACAATAGTGGCGCCATCTATTTGTCAGTTTAAAAATGGGCTCAGTAGTGGCGCCAGACATATTAGTCACCAACTTTCTTACTTGTTTAACACATCATTATTCCAATTTAAGTATCATTCTAAACTATTTAATATTAATTGCAGTGAATGATATTATTTTGGATCAGAAAGATATTATTTTCTTGCAAATGTAATGAAAATATTGATATTTTTGAAGAGGTAATTTTAGATCTCTAAAAAAGTGGTCCCTTATTAAAGGCTGTTAGAAAAAAACCGTCACCCTCAGACACGGTGTAAAAGGAAACGAAATGACATTTCACCTCTGATTTTTCTCAACGTGTTCTTTGCTCATGATACAATTACTACAAGCAAAAACACTACACATAATAGATGCCTCGCCTCATAGAAACTTTTTTTTTTTCGTTTTGAAGCTTGTTGACAGGGGCGCGGGGTACAGACGAAAAAATCTAAAAATAGAACAAGCCTTTCACAGCTGCCAAGGTCAACTTAATTTCAATTTTAACATTGCTCAACAAAGTAAATTAGGTTCACATTTTTACGAAAACGTCGTAGCTTTAAGCCAAATGAGGTTCACATTTTTTCGACTATCGATGAAAGTTTCAATGGCGTTGAGGGATAGACTCTTTTTCTAATGGAAGTAAGGTCGTGTGTTCGAATCCAGGCGCAGACCAGATTTTTTTTTATCGTTTGTGTGAAACAAGAGCCGTTGCTTCAATTTCATTTCTGCCTACGGATATGATCATCGTCCCTTTTTGCCATGGCGACATATGTGGCCCAGTGACTTTTGTTGTTAGCCAGAACAAAAAAATTAAAAAAACATATAATCCCAAAAATATAAAAGATAAAATTTTCAAACAATAAAAAGAAATTCAGTTGATCTAGCCTTAACATGGATTCGAACCAGCAAATTAAAAATAAAAGGCTGCGTGCCTACCCACTGAACCAACGCTTATCTCTTAAATAGCGCAGCTAAATTGCAATATATGGATCCTCATAAATGAAGCTAGAAGCAAAAATTGGGATCCAATGTCAGCTCCCACGAACAAACACTTTTTATTTCAGATGCGTCATCTATTATATCTATAAATCTTTGCTACAAGGTAGCGCTCTGCGCCGCTTCGATATTCTCCAGTCAACCTGTGTTTTTTTTTAATTTTTAAAATTTACGAATAAATCGTATATTTTTATGTATTTTCAAAAAATGTAAGTTATGGACTGATGTTAATCCTAGTAAGTCAGGGTGAACATGTTCTTTGCATTGAGAAATTACTCCATTGTTTTGGCATATTTTGGCACCCCTAACCCCCTACAACAAGGTGTTAGAGAGTAATCGAAAACAAACAGACTAGAACATTCTGCATTACAATTTTAAAAATAATGTACGCATTCGTAATGGGAAGTTCAGCTCTGGCTTACATCCTTAATACCTAGTAATGCAGGTTGTCGGCAGCCCGCTTACAAAGCGGCCATGCATATGGCAAAGTAATGCAGATTGTATGGGAGTATTTCCTTCACACTGATGGCAAAGTAACGCAGGAGTAACCCATTTTGTAATGGCAATTTGCGCCGCTGGGTGAGCTCTGCGCCGCTGGGGAGTTGTGAGAGAGCGAGTGCGGCTACCTTGTTTAGTATATCTTGCCCTAACCTAATAAGATAAAATTCTGTTCGAAAATTTGCAAAATCCGCTGTCTAGCTGTAGCCGTCTGGTTTCGAAAACTCTCGGCCACACAAAAAGGCACTCGGGTTGCGCTACCTTCTTTCATTGTATCTTATTCGCTTTGCCTGCGATAAATGTATAACGCAACAACAAAAAATTAGCACAACAACAACAAACAGGTGAGAACTATAACATACTCTGTACTCTGTAGGAGCTGAATACAGCGCTGCTGCTGCGCTCATCTCTAAGTTTCTCTCTCTCTAACGTATAAGTACGAGACTTTGCGCTGACACTTGGCTTGTTTTGTTTAGTTCCTTATGCTATGCTTTGAAATGATCTCGTTAGACCGCTTCGTGTGTTTCTTTCACCGAGAACTAAGTAACAGAAATCAAGAGAAAAACAAAATCAAGTGTTCGGTTGTGAGAGTGAGCGAGTCCGTTGTATTTGTGCCTGTCATTTGTCAATTGTTTGACCATATTTTGCGAGAGCAGGTTTCAAATATTAAAGCGATTAGACTTCGATGATACTAATAAAGAATCGACTAAATCAAACATTAAACAACTTAATTCTATTGCGCTAACTGTCTTATCAGTAAATATAACTATTAGATGGTAAGTCTGTTTTTTCGGATACAGAAATTCTAAATATTTATCTATTTTTGGTCCGAACGAAAACCTTCAAAACAAAAACTAGAGCCTTAAATTTCCGCAAAATTAAGTTTTCTTATTTTAGCTTATAGAGGTCTGTTCGTTATAAAAATCTGAACTAGTTTAGACAGTTGGAATAGGTCTTAGCACAGGGTTAAACTTTGGACGCCAGCTTTGTTATATATCTTATCTTATATATCTCTAAACTTTTTTGTAACTCTCCACATTTCCTAGTCCCCAGTTAGCTCCAAACTCATTCTGTATCTGACCAGGTTTAGTTCTGTGCATCAAAAGTTGGTCCAAAATCAACAGAATTAATTTTTGGTATATTTTTCTTCAACTTTCAGCTTGAAATAAACTTCCCTCTCCAGGACCCCCTTTAGCGACTACGCTTATGTTGCATTATAATTATGAAAACACTGGCCCAGGAATGCCAGAGAGATGCATATGTGCAAGTGTATGTGTCTGTGTCCCACTGCAGCTGCACTCATTGCATTGGGCATTGTTGCACCTGAGCCAGAGACAGCGTTGGCAAGGACAACGTCGGCCAAATGTTGCAATTACCATGCCAGGGCCGGGACATTATGATGTGTATGTTTGTGTGTGTACAACGAAAAGTTCAATATGTAAATAGGCTTGCGTGTGTGTGTGTGTGTGTGTGTCCTGTCATCACATGGACAAACGAAAATGAAACATTCACCTTGGGAGCCATTGCAGTGGCAACTTCGACATGCATTTTATGGGTCACCGAAGCGCAGGACTTTTAAAGCTTTAAACACGTCACACGCATTCCTTTCGGCTCACTTATCAAGCAAATCGGAGCGCACACACGGAACAGAAGCAAATCATTTGGCAAATGTTTAGTCGAGAAAGTTTTTCAAGTTTTCGGTGCGTGAAAATGTAAGCATTACGCATTCCCCCAAAAACCCGGCTTTTGCCACTTTTCCTGCTCTGAACAGGCTTCAATGTGCTGCGACGCCGGCGTGCGCATTAATTAAGCGAAGTATGTTTCCAGTGGCACTCCTTCTGCTGCATGTTGCATGCTGCATGCTGCATACTGCCATTGTGGTAACTTGCTTTTCGCCTTAATTCAAGAAAACTTAATTAAATGACAACACAGCGGCAGCCAAATCAGTTCTGCTCGTATGAAAGTCACAATTTGATGATCACATGGTGAGCTTGACACGCAACATTGACTAGAAGTCCCCATCAACTCTCAATTATTTTTTTTGGACCGTTGCCTCCATTACAGGCAGAATGACCCAACGGTTTTCAATGAACGAAAAACCATGGAAACCAGGAAAATTTCACAAATGGTTAAACCAAAAAAAAAAGGATTGGGTTTTGTGTATCAACGAAATAGGTGGACTATTTCAAATTGGACTCCCTCACAGTGGGTGTAATCCATTGCTTTAGTTTTTTTGGCATTTTATAAAGCTTAAAAATCACAGTTCTATATAAATTGTTGTGATTTTTAACGATTCGTTGAGGAATGGAAAACTATATGTGCGTTGTTTCCAAATAATAGGGTCTTATTTTCTTATATTTTGTGAGCCCAATGATTCTTCATTTTTATACTCTGTACCGAAGGTACATAGAGTATATTAAGTTTGTGCAAAAGTATGTAACAGGGAGAAGGAATCATTTCCGACCCTATAAAGTATATATATTCTTGATCAGCATCAACAGCCGAGTCGATATAGCCATGTCCGTCTGTCCGTCTGTCTGTCCGTCTGTCTGTCCGTCTGTCTGTCCGTCTGTCCGGTCCGTCTGTCCGTCCGTATGAACAAACAGATCTCAGAGATGGTAAGAGATAGAGGTTTGACATGTATGGGACAAATGCTTTTTATACTTGCAGGCAGATCAAGTTTATTTTCAATTTTTGTCATATCTCCCACAGTTTTGTAGATAGATGATTTGTACCTTCTAGAGATAGTTAGTCATTAGGAATATGTATCGATTTGCCAAAGAAATGATAAAGATCGGACGAGCGGTTCTCAAGTTATGAGCAAATAAGTGAATCTGAATCACGCCGGCCACCCCTCGCCACCCACCACCCACCCTCTTCACAACAAGAGAGAGAGAGAGAGAGAGAGAGAGAGGAGAGAGAGAGAGAGAGAGAGAGGTACAGAGTAGAAGAATATTTAATTTTTGTGGGCTTAAAATTACTGCTAAGTTCAGATTTAATTTTGGAATTTAGTAGAACTTATGGAAAACAAACAAAAACGCACACTGTTTTGCTAAAAAAGCTTAAAAATTTAATTGGCTGCTATTTTGGTGAAAAACTTTGTACATAAAAAACAATGACAAAAAAAGTGGATTTTTGGAAATTCACACTTTGGGGTCGTTTTAGAGGATGTAAAAGTATTCAGATTGTAAAACCTTGTTCAGAAGAACTGTTTGGTATCTCAAAAGCTCCATTTTTTTGCCAAAGAAGGTATGTGAAAAATTCTGATTTTTTAAAAGTTATACCAAAAAGTAAAAAATCGTTTTTGAAAAAGTATTTAAAGAAATACTACCGGAAAACATGAATTTTAAAAACCTTTGTAAAAGAATTTATTCAGCGGACGTCAGCTACAAATTTGCCGAAAACAGTTTGGTGCTATCACACTAAACTGAATGAGCTGTTCGCCCAAAACTAATGACACCTTTTCAATTTCAGAAACTTTGAAGGTTCATAAAAAAAGTGCTTCCAATCGACCCCACTCAATGCTAACAATCAGTCATTTTGCTCCAATCACCAAAGCTTGGGTTTTCCAGTGTCAACAGAGACTCATAATCGCTTGCCATTTTGAGCCATTGAACCTAAAACCTTTGATTTTGACTCAAGCAGGTACTTTTGTTTCTATTTTTGGGTATCCGTCGATCCGGCATGGTCCAGGATTTATGGACATATTTGAAGTGGATGTCTAATGTGTATGTGAATAATGCAGGGAGGTCAGTTTCAGTTTGTAGTATTCTGCGGAAGGTGGAAAACTCTTTTAATGAAACAGCGTTTGCTCCTTTTAACATCCTCATAAGATTCGGAACCCCTTACCTGCGGCATAACATCGATCGCTTTGGCTGTCGCCTGGTACATTTTGTATTTCGTGCTCATAATCACAAGCTTCCGTTTCAGCAGACCATTCCACGTACAACTTATTGCCACTTGTATATCCTTCCTCTTAATCTCTGCGTGCTTTTGAAAGGTCATGTTGCTCGTCAGTGTGACACTCTAGGTATTTAAACGATTTTTGGACTACGCCCAACTGCTTGTACCTACAAGGTCTCCCAATTTCCGTTTCCGAGAGCAAATCTTCCTCTTCCACTTCGTACCACAAGTATTTTCGATTTTTCGCTATTTATAGCAAAGTTTCAGGTATTGCAGTATGTCTGTGTTGTATTTATCATTTCCTGCAGCATTTCTGGTGTCTCCGCCATCATGACAATATCATCAGCATACATCAGCACCTTGAAACGATGAGTACGTAGATAGACTTCTCCAGCCAGTTTGTCTACAATATCATCGATATAGAGTCTGTCCGTCTGTCTGTCCGTCTGTCTGTCTGTCTGTTTCTACGCGAACTAGTTTCTCAGTTTTAAAGCTATCGAGCTGAAACTTTGCACAGAGTCTTCTTTTTACTGCACACTGCTAATATGTCGGAACCGAACAGATCGGATGACTATATCTTATAGCTGCCATTGGAACTATCGGTCGAAAAATGGGTTTTAGTGAGACAGACGGACGGACAAAGCTAAATTGACTCAGCTCGTCGTCCTGATCAAGAATATATATAGTTTATAGGGAAATGAAATATTTCTATGCGTTGCAAACTTCTGGGCAAAATTATAATACCCTTTGCAAGGGTATAAAAAGGGAGGATGAATAGCTCAATTATTGTTAACTCTTTGGAAAAGAGTTCCGCCTATTTTAGAATTCGATTTCTTAGATTCCATGAATCAATCCTGCTATCAGAAGAAGTGAAAAGGTAGCTAAATCTCATTTAATGTTAATATACAACAAAATTCAAAACGTTAATGAAAACATTACGGATATTCATTCAATTCCATAAAAAAGTAAAATATCGGTTGTTATCGTTTACCTAAAGATTATTAAATGTTGGATTATTTATCAGGAAAGTCAACTTAAGCATAGCTCGAATAGTTTTAGCAGTTCCACCGTGACAAGTGGCAGAAGAATGAACATTTTCCACATTGGAGTTTGTTTTACCTGACTTAAGAGCCAATATGGATGAAAATATGCTAGGAGATATATTATTATTAAGTTTTAACTGAATTTCCATTATATTGAAGTTAATTTAGGTATTTTAATATCTATTTTATTCCCTGTTGTTTTGAAAACCACATATACAATTATAATACAACTAATCAAATGGAAATGTCAACTTTTGAGTTTATTAAAAATGAAATGTTTATTATATAATAGGGTGTATTACTCATATCGAAGTCGATTTACGTACGAACGTAAGGATTTCGAATTAGAATTGCTTAAGTTTATATGTCAGAGATTACTTGATCAGGTCGGGTGTGTTCCAGAAACCTCTAGAGATTTTCGTATGAACGGAACGATTTGATTTTGATGGAATTAATCTAGGAGGTCTTTATATGAGAAGTGATAAGAAAATGGTGCGGCGCGTTTATCATATAGTAAATACGAAAATTAATTAAAAAAAATTTCGTCACTTGATATGTAAAATTGTCGGAATCGAAATGAGAACGTTTATACGGAAATTGCCGTCGAAATTTTGAGCATACCCAATTAACTGAAAACTAATAATCTGAATACTTTTATCAAAAATATATTTCTTTAGTTAATTAAATGAACCAAGAGCGAACGAACTGATAACCCGGTTCAGTAAACACCCCAAAAACCAATGCAATGAACTGTCTAAACCGCTGAACCGAACCAGTCCTTATTTCCGAGTGGTTTGCATTCCTGTAACAGTCACTTGATGGTGAACAAAGTAACTGACGTGACATTGATTTAACAGTGTCTTGTGTCAGTAAATTGAAAGTGACTTGACAGTGACTTAACAGAATTACAGATAAGAAGCAAGAACATAACAGCCTATGATCTTGTTGTTGGTATTTCAACTCCTATTTAGTTTTCTTCTTTTAAAAGATTATCATTGCGGATTTATTCACTATTGAGGAGCTTGTGATTTTGAAATTAAGCCCTTAAAAGCATCATGCTTCACATTAAAGACTTCCGAGTGTTAACGACACTTACAACTTTTTTTTCCAAAAGAGTTAAGATCTGTTTTTGGTATCAAAAGCAGCTCTAAAAACAATGACAAATAAATAGATCTTCTTTCCTCGTTGTTGATACTGCTTCGCAAGAGATGTGAGGACAAATATGCTATCCACTGTTGAGTATCCTTCCCTAAAGACCATCTGGTTCTCACTAAGCAGTTTATTGAAAATAAGTTCGTGAGTCGAGCGAGCAACATTAAAGCAAAAATGTTCTAGAAACTGGGCAACATAGGTGTATCAATAAAAATGATAAACTTGCTGCGGGCCTGTACAGCAACAACACGAGTACAGTGTGGGATGGCGTCAAACAGGGAGGTCTAATCAGCCCAGTGCTCGTAGATGACCTCGCCGCACAGCTTCCGGAGGAGTCATTCTAGGTACAGATATCTTCAATCTTCATCTTCTTCACTTTCCACCCACTTCCCAACCAATTCCCAATCACTTCCCATTCACACCCCACTTACATCCCAACCACTTCCCACCACATCCCGCCCACATGCATGCCCTAACATTTCGCATGTGTTTTGGTGAATTCGTTCTACGGCCCAAATAGCCACCCCTAAGTGTTGCTGGCTTAGTTTACTGCAGAGTCCGGCACGTTTGTATTTTCGGTGTATAAAATAGCAGCGACGTCGATACACCGACAGTATACTACTCTGAATAGTGCTAACTGAGAGCGCCCTCCTCTTTTGCAACAACAAACAAGCGTTAAATGAGAGCGCTCTCGCGTGGCTACACACACACATGCAATGACAAAATGGGCATGTGTATTTTGCCGGCCACTGGTTTACTGTAATACACACACACAGATAGGCCAAAGGAGAAGTTCGCCAGAATGTTCTGCAGAGGGACACCCAAATCACCTAGCCTTACGAAATATAGTTAAAAACCTATTGTACACCTGCCAAATAAATACAAAAAAAAACTCCTTTAAAATGTGTCAAGCCGTTTCGGAAGAGTCAATTAACTAAAAACTCATTTTCAAAGCTAGACATAAAAATTTGGAATAATTGACTTACAAATTTAGGAAAATCCACATACACAAATGCTAGCAGGAAGTTGCCACACTCTACACCTACGTCGCCGTCACCATAAATCAAAATCAGGCCGTTTATTGATACAACAATTTTTGAATATTTTTTGCACTGGTCTCCCACTGTGACCAGATTGCTTTCGTTCCACTCGTGCACGTTGGTACAAAGAAAACAGAAACATTAGCGTCCATAAACCATAACGTGTTGTGTGAATGGCACTGCTTTTAGATGCCTATGCCAAAATGGCTCTATAAGTGCCACCTACTCCTCCTGCTGGCTGTGGCCAAGAAAACAGAGGCAATTTTCAGCATGTTATGTCTGTTGTTGCAATTGTTAACACACACACACACGCATATTATGCCATTGCCTGTGTGTGTGTGTGTGGGAACATTTGTTACAGACTTTCAGGCTATTGTTGATAATTTGTGTGCCGCTTTAAAGTGTGCTCGAACACATCTCCGCATTCAAATTAACCCGCATCTGCAGCAGCAGGAAACGAGTCCTTCAGAGTTAAAGCCGGACTGCTAATCAATTTCCAGGCGCCACTCAATTTGGTGCCATCGAAAACGACAACACATGATTCCATGTCGCAGTTGACACACACACACACACACACAACATCCGGTTCCGGCGGAATTGTGCTCGCTGGCTTCACTCCTGGCCCAACCCTCGGTGCAGCATGCTCTTGTTTATGCGCATTGGCGCTAATGCCGCAAGGAATTTGGTTGTCCATCGATACGAGTCTACACATGCACATTCGCGTCTGCAATCGTTCGCCTGCTTTTTATGACTATTGTTAGCTAGCATTTTATTATGATCACGCATACGTGACTGCAGCCAAAGAGGCAACGAATCTCTGTCCTCGTTTCCTGTCATAAAAGTAGTTTACACGAAGAAAATTTCACAGCCTTGGCTTAAATTCAAATTTGAACACATGCATATATATATGTACGGAAGGTAGCAAGCCGTGCACCATTGAAAATTGTCCAAGGAAAAGTTTGACGATACGATTTGTATTTTGACTCAAATATTTGATTCAGCGTAGAGACGAGCGAGGGAGCTTAGTTCGTGCCCACCATAAAAAAATCAAATTATTTGTACTAGAGCCAAATGAAAATACGTAACATACATTTAAATGCAAATAAGCAAAGTGTTAAAATCAGTTGAGAACTATAAGTACAGATTTTTGTAATCATAAGTCGCAATTTAGATTTCATACTTTTCGGCTTGGCATCATAAGTCTATTTCGGAATTAATTCTGTTTAGTTTAAATGCAGTTTAGAAAAAGACTATTTAAAATAGTCAGATTTTCGCAAGGGCCCTTCTGGCCTATCCATAAACAGCATTATGATAGCGGCGTGACAAAAAAGACTTGAAAGTACACCTAGAGAAATCATACGAATTGGCGAGACTGCAACTGGCTTTAATTTAGATTTTTTTTCTTTTTGATCTTTTAAGACGAAAACTGCTCGAATACCTTCACCTTCCAACTTGTGGGCAATAGAAAGGGCGGGGAGAAACAATCCCGTGCGGGAAGGGTGCTACGATCGCGCAAGAGCCGACGGACTGTTTTAAAATCGCAGCTCTGCCGCGGTGGTAAACAATTGAAAATATGAAGCCAAAGAAAGCAAATGTGTAAAAGTGATGTGTGAAAATAATCCAACGGACGACTGTGAATTGAGTACTCAAAATATATATATGGTGAGTATAGCTGAAGCGTCCCAGCCAACAATTTAGCAAACGTTATGCAAACCAAACTTAAAGTAAGATTACTTTTGCAAGTGCTGGCAAAGTGGCAGCCACCCACATTTACAAAACACTTGCTAAAGTAAGCTATTTGCGCATGTCATTCGGCGACCGAGAAAATTTCGTGCTCACTCTCTTCTCTCTCTAGCTCTCAACTTGACTGTTTCGTGCTACGCACTGCAGCTGTAAAAAAATTTAGCCTATAAAGGCAAGAAAAAAAAAATGTGCTTTAAAGGCCTATTTCCAGAACAAATAAAAATTTATGTCACGAAATTGCCACTTATTTATGTTCAGTGGATTGTAAGCTTTAGTAAGACCACAATGTCTTAAAATACACTAAAAAAGACCCAAAACAGCGGCCAAATTCTAAGGTCACTGACTTGTCAGCCCTGAATTCAAAATGTGTTTATTAAATTACAGTTTAAACAATTTTAAAATAAGCTTACAGCTTTAAAAGTCACACGATGTACTACCACAAGTGTGGGCAACTTTGTGATCCTCGGTAGACAAAGTCTTGAGGCACTTAAAATTAAAAAATGTCAAAAAATAAAAAACAAAACTGCTATTGTATGTTGATGTATATTTATTATTTGTTAGACTATTTTGCTGCTTCCCGCATTTTGTTATAAATTTAGTTCGATGTTGTCCGGAATAATGTGCTACAAGTTATTTATTTTCAATTTAGTTTAGCAAATCGGCTGTGCTTGCAATCCACACAAGCTAAAGATGTGGCAACGCTGTGATTATTTATTTTCTCTTCTGGAAATCAGCAAAAATAAATGACACTAAATAAATGGCTGATCAGCTGTTTCGAAGCTTTTTTTTTTTTTTTATAAAATTTATTTTTTTTTTTTTTTTTATTTTAATTTTAAATATTATTGTTATTGATTTTAAAAATTTTTTTTAAAATAAATTTTTTTTTTTTTTTTTTTTTTTTTTTATTTTATTAATTTATATTATAATTAAAGTATTTTTTTTTTTAAATTGAGCTTAAAGGTCTGTTCTGAGAAGCGCGGAAATTTTGTACGCTATTACTTTATATGAATTCAACATAAAAATTTTTTGCGTGCCCATATATTTTATTGGGATTTTTTTTTTTTTTTTTTGCCCGTTTGAGACACAACAAAGCCGATCTGTTCGTGATGTCGGGCTACTACTTGGAGGATTATTTGCATGTTTGCCGTTTGGGCAAAAATAATTGTTTGGAGAAGTTTGTACAAGATATTGGGTGAGATGGAGCAGTTTGTGGAGTACATAATGCATCATGCGGCCCTGACGGATGCCAAGATACGCGACTAGATGGGGGTGGTAGTTGTTTGACGGTGCATTTCATTGCGAAATGCAATCATGGATTTGTGCTATGCCATCATTTTGGCTCTCAATGGAACGCTACGCTAGAGATTAGAAAATATATTTTCAGTTCTCATAAAAATGGTTGTTTTATTTGCCGTAAATTAAAATCCTCCTCGGGCTCGTCCGACAGACACACCCTACCCAGCTCGCACTGCTGCTCACGGCAGTCGCACCGCTATCCAACTCCATTTTCAGTTGGTCTGCATTGGGTCCATTTTGCGGACAACAACCGGCCGCCATGTCTCCTTAAGCGAAGGATGAGACTGTTTTCAGTACGTCCCTTCATTTGTGGCCCTTAGCTATACCTTTAACTTTCATTTCTTTTACTTATTGTCGATTATGACAAAAATGAAGAACTTCAAACATGGCATCATCTGTTCATTCAATCCACTTCACGACTCATACAACGATAGTAAATGGAAAGCCAAGGGGCATTTATTAAGCGCGTCTCAGAACACGGAAAATAAATTCAGCCGCGGAAACTTTCCGCCACTGTGTTTTTTTTTTTGAGTGCGTCATAAAAATTTATTCTGAGAACAGGCCTTTATAGTGAAAACTTTCTTACAAAATAATATTTAAAGTGTTGTCCATAGCCAGAGAGGGAGTAGTCGAAGAGTAGTCGACGGGTTGTGTAAAACTTTTCCATTCCAGCGTTCCAATTTATGTTTTAAGCGGTTACGCCACAAGGCGCCGAACATTCTCATATTTTTAAACTCACCTTATGGTGACTTTGCCGCTTTTGCCTAAATTTTTACGATATAGTCCACGTTTGACCATTTTTGTCCATTATAGTCCATTTTTGTGTTTAAGGCTTACCGTTTCCTAAAATCTAGGAAGAAAATTTACCTAGAGTGCAGCAGCTCATAGTACACCACGCCCAATAGGTCGCACCAAATACAGAGCTTGTCTCTTCTCACTAAAACTATGTTGTTTACACTTCAGCGAAACGACACATTCTGAAAATAAAAGCCTAGTGACGCCATCTTCTAAAAATCCTTTAAAACTTTTTTGTACTGTCAATACAAAACACTCTTGATTTTCTTTGGTGCAGTTAAAACATATTTGAACTCAGCTGTTCTCCGACGCGTTTCGTCGGGAGTCTGACTAAGAAGATCAAATTTCTGAATTTTATGCCACCTCTGATAATAGTGATTAATTACCTTTCTCTATAGTCCCAACCAATTGAACTACTTCTTGAAACGGAGATATTCGATTCAATTTACATATATGATGTAATGGTCATGTCGCACAATTCTTGGTACCTTTTCTGCCTTTCTTTGATATCCTCTTGTCCTTGCCTGCTTTGATTTAAACCTTTTTTATCGCTCCAATTGATTATCTTCTAGAACGTACATAGTTGCCACCATGTGTCACTTAAACTTACAGTTTACTCTATTTTTGTAAGTTTATATGACATATAGGGCTATTAAGAAGCCGATACATACATAGCTTTGACTCTATTCAGTTGACCGGCAGTGTCTTGCGAAGAGCATTATCCATAAGTAAATGGATTGTCAATTGACCCTACTCTGCTCAGTGTGACTGCCTTCTGCTTGAAAGCAAGCAATATTCGATTCAGTTTAAAGCTCTAAGTTCGCTTTTGATAGGTTAACACCAAACTCAAAGAGCATGTCAGCTTTGACTTTAAGCTTAGCTACTTGCTGCATTTGCTTTGCTCTTTCTTTATACTTGATGATTTCTTAGTTTTCTCTCCCTCTTCCTTGCTGTTGCGCTTTTTATGGCATGTGGAAATTAGAAAATCATATTGTATGACTTTGAAGCTGGCTTTTTTGTGTGTTTGTTGAACTTTACATAAATAGTTTGAAAAGCATTGCACACACACACACACACTCACACGCATGCCAAATTAAACTTCCTGTCACAGAGTCGTATGTTTTGCTTTTAGTGTCCGCCACTGGACAAAATGAGAAAGTTAGCATAAATGTCTGTGTACATTTCGCATTTATTTAAATGCATAAATTTGTCGTTGTTATTATACCCTGTGAAAAGGTTATTAAAGTTGGATGCATCTTTGGCACTTTAAAGTAAAAACCCAGTCTCTAATAAAGTTCTAAATATTACGTTCTTAATTCAAATAAAAATATTATCGGACTAATCACGGAGGACTAGATTTACCATGAAGAGGGGCAGTCGACACCATTAAACCAGTTTGGAAAAGAATGACGCATATTCTGGTAAATCATTAATGCTAAGTCATGAAAATGGAATTCACCTTTTGAACTCAAAGCTTAGTGATTGACTTGCAAAAATTTACAATTGTAAAAATTGTATCAATTTGATACGCATTGTGGCATTATAAACCTAGAGAGTAGCATATTGATATTTTGGTTATTAGATTGACCCTTAGAATATTAATTTAAAATTAAAAATGCAATTACGATTGATAGTTCGAATATCTGAAAAGTCATGCTTATTTATGAAACAAAGCAGGCCGAATGACGCAACAGGCTAGTCCAAGGTATAATTAACAAGGTAGAGTCGTCAGAAATTCACCACGTGAGAGAGGTACCTGTTGATATGAACATGTGAAAGCACGTTGACATCCCCTTTGCTACTGAGTGTGTTTCACCATTCAACTGGTACCCCAAAAAGAGGCAGCCCACTCTAATGACTTCACCTTGATGTGTCACATTTAGTGTATTGATTTTAGTGCATACATAGATTATGATAAATTTTATGTAAGATACTTTCCCAGAAGACGCACCAAAGATATATTTATGTTTTTCAATATGGATCAAGAACTTATATTGTATATTAAAAAGGTAAGTTTAAGAAGCTAAGTATACAAATATATGTTGTTTTCGTCGTGTTTTGCAAACATACATATTAGACAGGACAAATACCATGCCACAATGCTGCTGTGACTGCTTTTGCGCTATACAAGATGACGCCCAACGCGTGAAATTCATAACAACGACAGCTGCAGAAGAGGTGTTTATCGCGTTTCGGGTTTCAACATTCTTCAATGACTTCTGTTTAACCAACATCCGCGTGAACTCGAAGCATGCGGATTCAGAGAAACGCATTTTTTATACAGAGGCAATTTTATTTCAATAATATATGTGAAGTATATTTCAGGGCTGCAAACCGCTCCGGAGTCGAAGTCTCCGTCATTTTTGTTAAGCCCGAGCCGAACCTGAATCAGAGCAAAACCAATTTTTCTATTCGCTCCTGAACCCAAACAGGCGAAAAAAAAAGTCGAGAAGGGTTAGGTTCAAAAATATGTGTCTACTTAATTATTTCTTGTATATAGAAATTTTCAACACACGTAAATGCATTCAACCAGGTTTTGGTAAGTAATATTAATATTCGTACGTACATATTTAAAAGTGTCTTGCATAGAAACGCCGTACTCAGCCACTATGTGCATCTTTTGAGGAAAATCAACCTTTCGCTAAGCAGCAAGAAAATAATAAAAAAGTGACAAATATGAAATCGGTAAACGATTTCCTTGATTCTTTTCTCTGAATTTCAAGATTCGTTCAAACTGCTAAGGTATTGAAGCTTTGGCTTAACTATTATTGTATTAGATTAGAAGAAGTCATTAGAGCTAGTATTAATAAAAGTTTACTGGAATATTCTAGCCGAAATAGACAAACATGCTTGATTTACTTCGCAATGCTGAGCTTACTACTGCATTTTAAAGATTTCAAAAGATAGCTAGCAAGCGAGGAGCTGTGTTATATGTCAAGATCAGTTTTTGCTGTCAATTCATCATTCAGTGACATGTGTGCGCGCGCCCTTAATGATTATAATTTGATTAAAATCCAAATTATTCCTAAACCCCAGTTCAAACTTGAACATTGGAACTAGTGTTGTGAAAACATCGATAGTGTGCACTATCGATAGTTTGAACATCGACAGTATGCGCCATCAATAGTTTGAACATAGATAATATTCCACTTCTATCGATAGTCCTATCGAAAAAATGTTCTATTAAATAAATGAGCAACAAATTAACAACAACAAAAATCAAATTTTTTTATTTCCATATTATCCATGAAATTGCAAAGAGTATAATAAATGAATATCATAGTAATTCATGACAAATTAAGACATTTTTACTCTTTCTTGTTACAATACTAAGTTTGCTCCGATACATCGATAGCGGATCACAACAATCGATTGTTTGCCAAATACACAATCATCGATATTATCGATAGTGCTTACTTGGTACAGCGCCCTTTTGAACTCGCTCCGTGAACGCGAACACATAATGTTTCGTGGGTTCGAGCCCCAAAGTGAACCCCTTCCAATTTTTAGGAGCTTTTGCAGCCCTGGTATATTTCCGACTGGAGCTCTAATTAAAAGTAAGAAGTTTGTCAAGAAGTAAGCTGATACAACAAATTTGGTAAGGCACAATATTTAATTCAGAAAAGCTAGTATCAAAATGATACTTTAAATTTTACAATTGATTTATCAAATTGATAGGAGCAACTGTAGAAATTGCTGCTAAAAAATTAAAACAAAAAGTAGCAATCAGATACAAGTTAGTATCACTTTGATATACTCAATATATTATTTTAATACTTTCGAAAATATCAGCTTGATACTTGAAAGTATTAAAGATAATATGATACTCAATGGTTTCAAATTGACTAAATATCAGAGATTAAAACCGTAACGAGTAACGGTTTGGGTTACGGTTACTGTTTTTGGCCGATCGTTTTTTCCGCTTACGGTTATATTACGGTTATGGGAATCGGTTACGGTAATGGTTACGGTTATTATCCTAATTCGGTTTGGACTTTGTTACGGTACCTAAAAACGTTCCCGTAGAATGGACATTCGAAATAACCTTTGTAAGATCCATATTTTTAAATATCCTTTTCACATTTTCAGCTCCCCCGCTCGTTTGGATAAAGAATAAAGATCAAGAACTATCCTTTTTTTCTGATATATCCTTTTTTAAACGAAAGTAAATCGACTTCGAAAATATCCAATGGATCCCAAAAAAGGATAGTTAGCTATCCAGTTTAAAGGGATACCGAAAATATCCTGAGGATAATGTCAGATTGTTAATTAGAACTGTTGGAAAATTCCGACCAACTTGGTTTTTGCACAGGGGAAAACATCAGATAATTCAATCAAATTATGTTTGTCCATTATTTGATTGTGAAGATTTCATAGCAATTTAGTACAGTTAAAGACACATTATGTCTCGCATCAAGAAATATGCACAGCATCATTCTCGAACTGACTTGGTTCTCTAAATTCTAACTCGTGAGAATAAAGTTTGGTCAATGCTAAGTTGTAGTTTTTGATTTTAAATTAACATTGAATCCAGATAAAATAAAAATTATCAAAGACTCACAATTCGCTCTGCATTCTTGTTGATTCTTGTTTATTGGTGCTTAAACTGTAATAATTTCGCTCATATAACTGATGCCAATTTTGGGCCGAATTTATACAATTTCGGATCGGCTAAACTAACCAGCATCCTGTGTAATATCGCATTTACCTGGCGGTATTTCTGTTTGCAACTAGCAAATTAAAGCCCTGCTCTACGCCGACGACATTGCACTCCTTCCAGATAGTCCCAGAAGCCCTCAATCTAGCTGGACAAGCACGAGTACTGCCAATTGGACTCCGATTAATGACTCGAAAACAAAAATGATGGTCGTACGAGACCACAGGGTCAATAGAGAACGAAAACTGTCGTTAATGGTCTGCCGCTCGAGAAAGTTCGATGATTTAAATATAGCGTAACGTAACGTCCTTCAGTACAACGTAGCAGGAAACTAAGAGACGCAAAGACAGACAATTTTTAATATGAGTCAACAGTAAACACTACAAGTACAAGTCTGGGGCCATGAAGAATTTGAGGATGTGGATCGACTGCAAAGTACACACACCACACTATGCCATCCATCTTGCAACCGGCTTACCACCAATGAATATCGCCTGTCTTCGTGCTCACTTTGGTTATATCAGAAATGTTTTTAACTTGCCAAGCTCCAGATTGCCGAGAATCTGAGCCAGTCCTTTAACATCTGGGAGACCCTAGGAAACAAGTTCAATGTAAATATATTCGAAAGTCAGCCCAGTGGTTAATGCCCTCAAAATATTCTGCTGGAGAGGATCTGAAATGAAAGTTGGACCCTTTATAAAAACAGAGCGAAAAATAGCACCCAAAATCTATACCGAAGAGTCAACCATGATTTGGGGGATGCAAACTATTTTCACGACAAATACGACACAGCCACCATCAGCGCGATTTTCCGGGCCCGTGTCGAAATGACAGCACTTAATTATGCCCCATATACACGTTCTACGAACACAATATGTGGCCTTTGTAATCTACGGGTACGAGAGGACGTCGAGCATTTCATCGCAATCTGTCCGATGCTGAGCGAAATACGGGCTTTACATCTACAGAGCTCAGTACTGTCTGAGGCGGAAACACTAGAGTGGATGAACGGGAGAAACTGGAGGGTGCTAGCAAACTACCTTTCACACGCCTTACGGTATCGGCGAGATCTCATATCGCTAATGGATTAGCTACTTCGTCATGACGGTCATAATTAGGTTAAAAATACTTAATTACTTTTTAATTATAAAATAATTGTAATTGCATAAATTTGTAAACGGCTGACGGTTTCTGATTATGCCGAAACGATTCAATAAATAACTACTAACACTATAAGAAAGATGAGGAGGGTAAAATTTTGGTTGGCTGCACTCACTCTTTTCTCATTCGCTCTTTATTTTTTAAAGGCTCATTGTGCATACATAAAATAAATTTACGTCAGAGCTGGCCATGCATAACTGAGTGTCAGAGAGAGAAGGGCATATTTTTCTGTCTCTCCATTTGGCTTGCCCTGGTCTAGACCAGAGCCGGCCAACCATAGCTACCAGGGGTCGAAGTCACTCATGTTGGGATGCCAGCTGTTCACAAGAAGTCACTTTTCAAGTTCACTTTTGGGACCATCCTCCCGCACACCTTGCGCCTGTTCAAACGCTCCGTCGCAGAATTTAATCGCTTACCTCTTGCCGGCTTGCACCCCTCACAGAAACGCGTCGCGCGAAAATGCCTGTCCTGACTCGCCAGGTGCTCGGAGATAACTGACCAGCCGCTCGTTCGTTAGCTAGGAACGCCCTCTACCGAATCCAGTCGGTGCACGCACGCTCCGAAGTACAGTCGCGGTGGAAGCAAATCATTTCAAACTATTTCTTTTAAATCTTTTGCATAACCGGTCATCTTCCCCAGCTATTGGCGCCTGCTGTGAAGTAACTAGCCAGAGAAAAGCTTCACAAACTTTGTCGTTTGGATTCGGCGTTAAACTCTAGGTTTCTTTATCTTGTGCCATAATTCTATGCACGAAATTTAGAGAAGTTCGGCTTGAGTTTCCATTGGGCTATAAAAGTAAACTATCCCAAACAATTCAACGGTTTTTTATATCGAAGATATACCATTGTGATTACATTTGTTGGAAATGACAGTAGAATTTTTACATGCATCATATATACCCCAACTTTGGAGGCTGCAGAGTATATTTAAGTCGAGAATGACCATCCTTGATTCTTATTGTAATTTTTTCCGCCTGACCCCACCATCAACATTCAACATTCTCGCTTCACTAATTCAAATCAATGTTATACAAATTGATTTTTGATAAGCGACAGCAGGCCAGGCGACGCCCTTTGTAAGAACGACCAGAAAGCAAAACAAAACAAAACAAGAACAACAAAAATTAGATCAAATTCCAATAAGCAGCAAAACAAAGTAAAACCAACGAAAAAATATGACAACCACCAGATAATGTTGGCCAAACTTCTCGTTACCCAAAGAAAGCAAAACAAATAGAAAAACAACAGAGCACAGCAATATGTTTTGGAAGGGGCAAAAGGTTCATCGTAATGAAAATGCGTTTTCGTTACGAAGGAGAGCAGAAAAAGTTAAAGTTGCGTTGTCGCTGGAATGCGTTGATTGATTCTTTGTGCGGCTTAACTGACACCACCCCGGCTATGACAGACTTATGAGTCTGCCTGGGCGATTGCTTAATTAAAGAGCGGCAGGCAGCACCACCATGTACCCCATGAGCGACAGCCAGCGGCAAAAACAAATCAAAACAGTTTTTAAAAGAAAAAAGTTTTTAATGAGTTGCGGCAGGGCTCGGAGGCCACGGACTGACGCTGGCGGCGTTCCTTATTTTTTTTTTGTTTTCCAATAATTTAACACGCGTTGCGTATCTGCCGCAGATACCGCACATGCGACTTGCTGCACAATCCAATCAAAAGTTTACAATTTACGCTCGAAATGTCGCGACTGGGACGCGCACCTCGCTCTGTCGGGGCGTAAAAAATGTATCTGAATCACTTTAAATATGAGTAAGAGTGTAGGCAAAAGTTTGTTTCCTTTTGTAGGTTCATCGAGCGTGTGAAAGCCGCTTAGCTGAGGGAGGTGTGTGTGTGGCATACGCTTCAAGTGTTATGTCGCCTAAGAGTATGCCATAAAAATTGAAGCTGTTAAACATTAAGCGCTTGCCGCACTCGCATTGTAAAAAATTAAGTGCCACAAGCTGTTGGCTGTTTGCTGTTGGTTGCTTTTGTGCCTACGTCGGCGTAAATCCTCATTTTCTGCCCAAATTTATGACAAGATTAAAGGTAGCCAACTTTTCTATGCTCATTTCACCCATTACTTAAGCCGGCTCAACATCAATGCAATTTGCATCTGCCAATGTTTGGCTTCTGCCCTCCCTTTGCAGTTATGTAATAAGTAACCTGGGGACTTTACAGCCTTCTTAATTTCCTTTGAATGCACCACAATCAATAATTAATTAACTTCCATGACTAGAGCGACATTTTGACCCAAGTAAAAGCTGGTGCTTGTGACTGATACTGTGGACTTCTAATGAGATTAATTATTAATAAGCATACCATCATTTCTCATAAGAGTTTAAGCATTTCTAGTCTAGTAGCTCGTTCATTGAAAATGCATACGTACTTACTTGACACCGGGCTCAGTTTGGGGAAGGCAAATATTTGAAAAGTGGGACACATAACTTCATTAAGCCTTAGTAAGCCAATTTAACAATATTTTGTGCTTAAATCAATAACAAACAAAGCCCGGATCCCTTAGCACCGGGTCGGTTCTGGCCATAAGCTAGTCCATGTCAATTTTATTTTTATTCTCTTCTTTACAAAAAAGGATATCCCCTGAAGAAGGTTTTACCTTTAGATAACTTTTTTAATATCTAGTCCAAATGGATACCGAAAACATCCTAAGTATCATCAAAACTAACCTTTTTTTCTCAGTATACAAGCATAAAAAAATTCGATCTTAATATTTCGATTCCAAGCACATTTGTGGACCATACCATAAATTTCTGGAAAACAAAAAGTTGTCAGTGTTGTAACAATCACGAGGCTTTGTGCTGTGAAACCTGATGCCAGTCACTGTTTAATCACTGTTTAGTCACTGATCCATCTCTTTCAACCTCTTTTTCCCCACTTTCATCACCTTCTTTCATCACCTCTTCCATCACCTTCTTCGTTCCATTTCTGCTCCTCTTTCCACTCTTTTTCTCCTTCTTTACCTCCTTTGTCTTCCTTCCCTCTTTCGCCATCTTTCCAACGCAAAATATGTATGACGTCAGCGTCACGTGACGCTAAAATCAAAGTTTACTTTTACAAAAAGGTGTGGCAAGTGTGCTAGCACTCACGAGTCTTTGAGATGAAACATGATGTTTAGTTGAGAGCTTTATTCAAATCACAAGTCTTTCAATGGTATATAAATCAGCAAGGGCACTCTTTCGAGAGAAGAAAATTAACGGGGAGTAGAAGTCTAGAAATCCAGATCCCACGCAGATCCAACCAAGCTAGATCCCATTTGGATCCCACTCAAATCCTACGCTGATCCCACGTAGATACCGCCCATTTCCTACACATATCCCACCCAGATCCCTTCCAAAAACCGACCAGAACCCACCCAGATACCACCCAGATCCCACCCAAATCCCATCCACATACCTTCCAGATCCCAGCCAAATTCTTACCAGATCTCTCCCCGATCCCACCTAGATCCTATCCAGATTACTCTAAGATAAGATCCCACCCAAATCCCTCATTACCATTCATAAATACCCTCAGCCCACCTCTCCGTCACGTGGAAAACTAAAACATGAATTTTACTCCTACTAAAATCGATCGTGCCGTAATTTTTTTTATATCGGGGTGGAGTACCTTGGGAAAGAGGGTGTTGGTTGTTAAACCCCCCTTGCAGGATATTTTATTGCAAAATACTACTATAAAAAAATGTTTTTATAAAACCCCCTTCCCTCCTCCCCAGTGGCATGTATTTGGGAGGATGAGCTGGGTGGAATTTGGGTAATATCTGGGTGGGACCTGGGTGGTATCTAGGTATGATCTGGGTATGATCTCGTGGATTCGATGAGATTTGGGTGGGTTCTGAAAATGAATTTGGGTGGTATGTACACAGAGGAAAAAACTGTTCAGAAAATAGTTGCCTTTAACTTAAAATAGAAACAAGATGTTCTCAAAATTCTTGAAAACAAATGTTCCAAATGTTCTTGGAATGAGTAAAGTTGTTCTCAATCGGATAATATTTGCTTTAAACAACAACAAACGGTTTTCAACAGAGGTGTGATTACAAGAGAGAGAGCGAGTGAGAGCAAGTTGGCCCCTCTTTTTATCTCTCCCTTGTCAGCTCAACAAAGCATAGTAGCCCCCTCAAGTAGACGTGCGTCTGCAAAACTGTTTAACGTTTGAATTGGCTAGCGCGTCATTCCTATAGTTGAGTGCATAAGGTACCGGGCTCAAATCCCAGTCAAGCCCAAACAAATTTTTCTGTGTTTTTCTGAAAAACTTAAAGTCAGGTGGAGTGGGACGTTGAAGCGATGTTTCTGATTCTATGTAATATATATGGTGGCAGAAGCAGCAGGCGCGCATATCCAGGAGTCTTGCTGGCCGCTCCCTTCAGTTCCAATCAAAAGCTGGTGGTTAGGCTGGTAGCTGGTAGTAACGATTCGTTAGCGGATTCGTTAGATCCAGTACCGGTACGCCGTACTATAGGGTTGTCTATAGTCAGCCAAATGAATTTTATTTTCTCGTCGTAGTACACTTACTCCTCAGACTATTTTGATGTGAAACATCTTTAATTTCGGTACTGAGGATTTTAGTAGGTGTATAATTTGATTTCGTGGCCGTCTGTGGCCTAGCGGTTAGTGTGCTGGACTGCTCTGAACATCTAATACTAAAAGTTTTTTTCTTTCTTTAGAAAAATAGCTTTTACACATACGGTCACCTTCACCAGCTATTGGCGCCAGCTGTGAAGTAATCTAGCCATGAGAAAGCAAATTCTCAAACTTTGCCGTTCGGATTCGGCGTTAAACTGTAGGTCCTGTTCTCTTGTGCGAAAAATTTAAGGCACACACGCCAAGAGATTGTGAGAGCCTTGGCTTGACCCCGTTCGAGGAGCTGTATAGTCAATTTTACATAATTTGATTTCATCGTCACGTGACGCTGACGTCAGCAGATTTTGTGTTGGTGTTTTAGTGGAGTGTCCCAGGGGGAGAGGAGTGAAAAAGGGCGGAAAGAGGAGGGTTTGACAGTAACTTGATAGTGTCCCGACATTGACTAAACAGAAACTAAACAGTGACTTCCCAGTGACTCAACAGTGACTATGCAGTGACTTAACAGTGACTTGAAAGTGAGTAAACAGTCCTTAAACAGCTCTTAAATTTAGCATCATGTTTCACATCAAAGTCTCCTGAGTGTTCACGACACTCACACCTATTTTTCTTTAATTATCTCATTATCTTGTAAAAGTATTTTTCAAAATGTTTTAGGCTTTTGCTTACTATGGAGTCATGCATCAGTGAAGTAGTTTGTATTGTGTATGTGTAGTGTGTATTTTTCAGGAATGACCGACCTATTCTTGGGTCTTATGGCATGGTGATCAGTTAGGGTGGGCAACACATCTGCTGTCGAAGCAACATCAGCGCAGCCTCACAAACCGCCTAAGCTGGTGCCATTTAACCAGCAACGTCATTTATCTGTTCTGTCGCGTAATGGCCTTCTTGCTCTAGGCTTTTCTATTGATTTCTGCTGTCCGTAATTGAGAAAGTCACGCCCCTAAAACCAGCACGCGAATGTAATCTTATGATATGTAGAGCAAGTAAGTGAGTAGAACGGTGGTATATTCTTTAGAGCAAATCCCGACGACCTTTCAGCCGGAACCAGCGCGTGAATTAACAGACAGCTACGTTTTATGTTACAACTTCGAGTCTATAAGCTTAATACAAAATAAGGTAAGTACAGAGAATAAAGTGGCCGTGTGTGGCGCAGCGTCTAATAAATTTTTTTTTTCTTTTCTTAGAAAATTGCTTTAACACATCCGGTCACCTTCACTAGCTATTGGAGCTATTTGTGAAGTAACTAGCCAAGAAAAAGCTTACCAAACTTTGCTGTTTGGACTCGGAGTTAAACTGTAGGTCCCTTTCCCTTATAAGCACACACGCCAAGAGACTGGCAGAAGCAGAGAATATTTAGTCGGTAATTGCTATCCTGATTTTGGCATTAACTTTGTCCCTTATATATGGTCAGCATCCCTCAGTGATGCTTGCAACCTAGCCAAAATGACGCACAACTAGCTTTTATATTCCTTGCACATGGCAGCTGTAACTGCAGGAATCATGGTGTCTACGTCAAGGTCTCCCATTGAGATTCTATTTCGACATGCAAGCGACGTATTGGAACCCTCAATATGATCTAATTGATGCGCATATTAAAAATGCGGTCTGTCAATGACAAACTCATATCCAGAAGGAAGGAGAACGCACGTGGCGCGTACATGGGCAAACATATGACGATGACGCACAGAATTGAGGAACGTGACAAAAGGAGTCGACTATTTGTAGCACTTGCAAAATGTAACTTTAATGCTTTTCAATTCGGGTAGCAGGTGCCGAAGAGGAAGCTGATGCGATTAGTGTGTTTGTGTCGATAAGAAATGCAATGGGGGGTAGGGGGGTGCCAATTATGACAAATGCACAAAATTGAGTTTAAATGCATATCCTTATCAAGGCACAGGACATGCCTAGTGAGCTTATCGAAATTTTGCAGATGCAAAATTGTATGCATGACACTAATTTCAAATCAAGCGAAGGCCGGGGGGCAGGGCGGAGTAGAAGGTGTTGTACTTGTGCAATCAATTCAATTCTAAACACATTAGCAGTAACAATTTGAAGGAAGGAAAGTGTTCGATTCGAGGTGAACTACAAATTTAATTTATATCGTTTAATGGGAGCGAGAACTAAAGGTGTGATTGAGTTGGTGTAAGGAAATAAAGCGACATCAGCCAGCTTCAGCGATCCCTGGCCAGCGACTGAAAAGCTGTTGCCCGTTAAATTGAAATAAATTCTTAAATAAATTCTACCTCAATTGACTTAATTCCTTATTGATTGCTTTCACCTGAGTTGACCAAATACCTTGACTTTAAATGGGGTGTGTGTGTGTCAACAATAGTAACAATTGTCATTAAATTGAGGTTAACATTTCAAAGATTGTCGATTACCCACGGCACTTGGATCAAAAAAGCAATTTATTAACTTTAAAACCCTCAAAAGCAAATTTGACCGCATAACGAAAATGTCAATAAAATATATAAATTTCCAGAGGTCTGCGTGTGTGTGGTATACTCCTGTGTGTGTTATGTGTGACTGTGCGGTAAGGCTTTATGCATCAGTAATTGAGAGAGCAGGAGCAAAAGCTGAGTCCGGAGTCCGACTTGGTATTGGCGCCACATGAACGAGACAAACACGACGCGACAGAAAATGATAGCAAACAAACAAAATAATTATTAAATTCCATAAATTTTCACACACACACACACACGGCGCCTAATGGCTATCCACAAACTTTTGCTTCAGCGTGGGTAGAGTAAATTGCATTTAAATTGCAATTGTTGTTTTGAATGCCGCAAGAAGGAGCCTTATTTATTTATGTGCCACAATAAAAAAAAACATATTATTGCCATAATCATTATACTCGTAATAATAATAATAATAATAATAACTATGTCATCTGAGACTCGCGATTTAAGTGTGTGTGTGTGTGTTGGCGTTTTAATTTATGCAAATTTGCCTCATCGTCTCTGCATTGTGTTTACTCGTATTTCATGCTGCTGCCGCTGAGCATGTTTAATATTTAAACAATCATTTGTTCTCGTTGTCATCTTCTGGGTCCTAGCTAAATGGGTCATGGTGCACATTTGTTATGATTATTTTGATTATTATTATTGGTCTCCATTGGTGGCTGCTAATAACGAGAATATTAGCAAACATTTGATAAATGTTTGGATGCTTGTACATGGCACAGTCCATTCCAAATTCTTCCTTTGACGATTAATTTATGCTCTGGCAAATAGCATCAAAATATGTATTAAACTTCACCTCTAACATATGATAAGCCATATTGAACTTAATTTCATAATTCATTATATTAATTTGATGTGATTTATTTGCCAACACAAACATACAACTGATTGCACTAATCTTTAATATTAATTATTCACTTTTACCCCAACTGTTTTATGTTTTCCTCAAGTACAGTTTACTCAAAATGGCCTGTCGACAGTAGTGTGAAAGCTATGTTCAAAGCAGAAAAACCTAAAGATTGTGTCTTGTTTCCCTGTTTGCGGCTTTAACCCAAAATTTCTGGTTGGAGGTTTAATACAAGTTGCTTAGCATCCCAGTCCTGCAATACGGCGCAGAAGCATGGGCAATATCATCTGCGCATGAGGCGGCGATTGGCGTTTTCGAGCAAAAGATTCTTCGGAGTATTTATGGACCTTTGAAAGTTGGTGAGGGTTTTGGCATCCTGTAAGAGCGCTATGGAGACACCTGTCTGGTCAAACGCTTAAGGGTACTGTATACATTCAAAAAAAATATTTAAAATTTTTTGTTATTTGCTTTATCGTTCTATTAGGGTCTTATAAACATCCTCGGGGGTGCCACAGAAATCTCTTCCAACTAAATTCTAGATCTTAGGTGCCACAGAAATTTCTTTTAGTTGGTTTCAAACCTCTTATGTTTTGTTAGGATTTTTTGCAAAGGTCTTTTCTCACTAGCGCCTTTTGTCGAAGTGGCGCCCTCTACATGACAGCTAGCGGATTAAGGGATGGAAACTAATACCTCATGTTTGGCGCCAACAAATTTTTAAATTTTCCATTATATTGGTGGAGAATGCGACTTAAAATTGAATTATTATTTAAAAATGCATCATAAAACATATAACACAATCAACAAATTTCAGTTAATCGTTTAATTAACCCACATCTAAAATAAAGGAAATTTTTTGGCGAGAGATTCAGCCCTGTTTTTAGAGATGGAACATCAATTGGAACACATCTGGTGCTCCAACTAGATTGTCTATTTAGAAAATAAAATCTTTAGAAGTTCTGTGGCACCAACGAATTTTTCGAGAGATTAACAAACCAACCGTCGGCAAAATCTATAGAGATTTCTGTGGCAGCCCCGCCTGTAAGACTTTTAAGCAGATCCAAAAATTTATTTTACCAAACTAAACAAAAACAATTATTCTCCCGACCCTCTTACAATACATATAAAAAATTTTTCATCGACCCTCGTATTCTTAGAAATTTCAAGTTTTTCTTTTTTAGTCGAAAAACTTCAAAAATAGTTATAAAACGTTCGCAATTAAAAAAACACATAAGACCGTTGCAGTCGAGTAGCCCGACTTCAATATACCCTGTACAATTGACAAACACACAAACATACTCAAACACACACACACAAACGCGCAAATAAACATCCAGTCGGACTTTACGGAACGTGCTTCCCAAAAGGAATGCCATCTGGCACTGTTCTTTTTACAAGGAAGAAAGCACTACCAATTTTAGAAGTATGAAAGACGGCATACAATCTGTATGAAATCGGATGCACGTTCCTTTTTGCAGTGGTTTGGAAGGGAAGAAGTCTGCGTAGCATACAAACGTCTCTTCTAATGGCACGCGTGCTATAGGAACCCACAGTATGTTAAATTTAGGCATAAAATCTGCGTAACATGCAGCACCTGTGCTTTTAAAAACCAAAATGCGAAATGAGACCCGAAAGAACAGCCAAAAAAGATAACAATTAAGAAAAAAAGGGGAACACTCAAAAACACGTGGTTTTTGAGTGTCCCCGTTTTCATTTGCCTTCAGTTAGAAGTTGATGTTTTCCTCGCAATGAATTGAAAATTGAATGTGGTTCTCATTTTATATTTGTTAGTGGTAAGTATTTAATTGAATGAATGCTGAAAGCTAAATATGTCTTTTATTTTAATTTTTTTTTTGGCTCTCTGCATTTTATAATCCAGGAGGAATATCGGTGCACCAATGTTGTAATGCGTAATTAAAGTAGGTAAATAAACATATAATAATACTAGCTGAACCCGCGAAGACTACGTCCAAGATTTTAAGATTTTGTGTTGTGTCCCGTCCATCCCGTCCTAAACGACCCAACGAAATTTTATAGGCTCTCGAAAATTCCGGAATTGTATGTTAGTCCCTGCCAGTCAAGTGGAGAATTTCGGGTCTAGCAATATTATATGAAGAATATGCATTTCAGAGCATCATCAGTACTCTTCAATTATAATTCAATTCAAATTGGGTTTCCCGTTTTTCCCCACCCCCTCTTCACCCGCCCACCACTCTTTCCCCACCCTCCTTTCCATCTTCCACCGCTCTCTCTTTCCCCTTTCCCCTCATTCTAACTCATGTAGCAGTTGTCATCTGTTTCAAAGAGCCTTGGCACATTTGCAATACACACATACCTAATTTGTGTGAGTGTGATACCTCTCATGTTCACCCTCTCTCGCGCATACAAACTTTCTTTGGCGTTTTCACGTATTTCGCGGTAAAAAATTTCCCCAACTTTCTTTCTTAGTGCGCGCCTGCATAATTAAACAAAGGTTTATGCCAAATCTTCAATCTGTAGCATAAGCAGTTTTGGCTGTGGGTTGATAATATGTCAGTCGGGAGTACAGATTTATATATATAGATTTCTAATACTGCTGGAGCCCGATGCTGTGACTCTAACCTGAAGACTACTCCCAGAGCTCTCGACATATTTTAAAGCATTAAAAGAGCGTTTTTTTATATAAAGGAGCATTCTAAAGAATCTATGTATGTAAGTATGTAGCCCCAATATTGAATTAAAAAAGAAAGGAAATATTATTAATTAATATGAAATATTCACTAAAACGGATGAGTTTGTGTTTTTCTTTATTTTTAAAATCATTTTCCAAATTGGGCTAATGGGTACGTTCCTTTGGGAACTGCTTTGGCATGCGATGCTCCACACATTCTAATAGCACTGGTGCAGGATGCCATGCCAAATACGTTCTAGTAGCACACGTTCTGAATGCGTTCTTTTTGGAAATCATGCCAGCATGCGTGCAAATACCACCGCCAAGAGAACGCCACCTGACAGTGTGCAAAAGGAAACTAAAGTTGGAACGAAAGCCGCGCGTTTTTATAAAGTTAAACCTACAACAACAACCAATGCAAAAGTCCCTTCTACTAGAACAATTCCTGCTGCGTTACGCCCCTGTACAAAAGCGAATGGAAGATTGCAGGTTTTTGCAACTACTTCTTGGTGCCAAAAGTTTTATGGGGTAAAATTTGTTTGTATGCATAACTTTGGTGGGTCAAAATTTGTCTGTGCATGTGGCGTTTTTCAGAATAGACTGCAATTTACAGAAAGATGAAATATGCTAAGCCACGATGTTATAATTTTAAAATTGTGGTTCTGACAGTTTTTTGCGGTTTAAGGGGGGGAGGTGGGGAAATATTGAAAATCTGAAACAAAGTCAATCAGGGTACGGTATACACCAATGTTGTTGCAAAAATTTTGGGTATTCTATTCTTATAGTCTCGAGATCGACGCGTTCATACAGACAGACGAGACGGACGGATGGTACAGATGGACTAAATCGACTCGGCTGTTTATGCTGATCAAGAATATGTAGCATCGGAAATGCTCTTCTCCCTGTTACATACATATGCACAACTTCTGATCCTTTTTAAACATTTTTGAATAAGTACAGGGTATAAAAAATGTGAGGCATAGTTAACACTTACGAGTGCTTCGATGTGAAACATGGTTTGGTGTCCGTTTAGGGCTGCTTGAGAGCTGTTTAGTCACATTAATTTAGTCAACTTTATTTTTAAATACTGCTTAGCCACTAGCTTTCAAGTCATTTAAAAATTAGTCACTGTTTAGTCACTATCAAGTCACTGTGAAGTCACTGCTTAGTCACTTTTAAGTCACTGCTTAGTTACTGTTTACTCACTTTCAAGTCACTGTTTAGTCACTGTTACGTCGCTATCAAGTTACTGCTTAGTCATTTCCAAGTCACTGCTTAGTCACTGTTTAGTCACTATCAAGTCACTGTTTAGTTACTGTCAAGCCTCTGTTTAGTCACTGTTGGTTCAGTCACTGTCAATTCACTGTTTAGTCACTGTCGAGACACTAATTCCGACACAGTCAAGTCACTGTTTAGTCACTGTCAAGTACATTGTTAAGTCACTGTTAAGTCACCTATTTCCCACACAAAAATTTAATCGGTTGTATCACTCACAGACACGCACGAAAATGTCATCCTTTTTCCTCTTTTACATCAGTTTAACCGTACATTTTTCTGAAAGAATTTTTTGAAAGTCTCGGTCAAAACGTATAGAAATCC